>WOGP01000457.1:0-24606 GCA_015342065.1 Leptinotarsa undecemlineata | reverse complement strand
GTTTGTTTTTGACTATTTTACGTACAGTTGAGAAAGGAATTTTGGTCAAATCTGATGTTGCTTGTAATAGTTTGTTTCCCTCGAAACCAAACTTGAGACGTAAATTCTTATACACATTGAAACATACTCTCTGTGTTACAATATTCAAATGCATCAGAATTTTATTCACTAGTATCTCTTTTTCGCATTGTTCACCATCGTTATTGGAATCACTACACAAGAAAAAGTCTGCGTTATTATCACACTCGTTATTACTATTAGTACTTGTCCAAGGACGCCACATTTCAAACAGGTAACAAAAATTTTAAGTAATTATAACTGCACCAATATCGAATTTCAACACTAAAATCGCGATCAGTTCCTGAACTAAACATTGAAAACATGACTCTTATACGAATAGCCATTTCTACAGTCCACGTGGACTAGTTGGCAGCATCTTCATTTATTGGTATTGTTTTTTTGGCCTTTGAGCAATACCGGTTACTTCGACTATAGTAGTAGCGAACGGGCACTTAAAACCAAACCTATATTAAACCAGATAGTTTTTCACTTCCCGTCTGAACAAAATAAAAGGGAATGCCATGGCTTTGAAATAAAGTTCACCGCCGAACGATACAAATACTATAGTATCCAGTTGATTTATTTCAACGCTTTTTTAACATATGTTAGTAACACGCTCGTGCGAATTAGGCTTAACGCTGAACATTCTTATTTCTGAGTGTTTCACTTGTGGGGCACTACCAGCTCTAAAAAATCAGAGTTTGCATGGGAAAATATTCTTTAAACATTTTCATCTATTTCCGTTGCTAGATGATTGAGTTCCACCCATGAAACTTCTGCTTTTACTGGATTCAATTCAAACCCAGTTACTTTCTGAAGTATTAAAAATAAACTTTTGACCGTCTTTCAGTCTAGACGGATATCTTGAATAGTGTGATCTAAGTAAGTGTGCCACATGAGTTGCTAATTCTTGTGTTTAGTGCACATCGATTTTGTCAACCACCTTCAAACACATCGATTTAGAATCGTACGTTCATATTTAAGACCTTTCCTTCAGCAAGCTTCTAAGATTGTTCATAGAAGGGAGCTAATTGGAAATTGAAATAACTTTTGAAGTACTTTTTTTAAGGAATAACCATTGAATTAGAATTAAGGAATGAATTTGAATTGGAAAAGGTTTCTAAGGTTATTTAATCTAAGCTAATAAAACAAATCGCAACTCATAACTCATTATACTTAGTTCCAAAAATAAATCACCTGCTACCTAACTATATTTACACAGATAATTCATTATTTAACAAATGGGTTGTAATCATTAATCATACGTGCGTTTTCATTTATGTTATAATACAGCGTTATCGCAAAAATTTCGACAAGGCCAAATGCGTGATGTTAGTTAGATCTGTAGGCTGATCAAGTCACACAAAATTGAAAATTTTTATTGAAATTCTCCATTACATATTTTTTTGAATAACCTCAAAATAACTCTTAATCGGCTTTGCAAGCAGCGAAAGTCTATAATTTACTAATTTCGTTGTCAGAACAGAACATAATTCATACTTTGAAAATGTGTCAACTGTCGTGTGCGGTGTCGTTGATAAAATATGACAAAATAGTTTTACCTTTCAAACAATGAGCTTTCCTGAAGTGAAATATGAATGAATTTTTATTTCAAAAGTAACTGGTTCAATGTAGAAATTGACTTTCGAGGTCATCCCGTGACACTGTTTCTGATTTCGGGGTTTTATGCCCTCGTCTTTTGGAATTTGTTCTTAACCTTTCGCCAATGCAAATGGCTGGTATCTTCGGAGGATCGATCACACAAGCTTCTGAAGATACCAGCCGCTGTCGCCTGCGAGTCAAGAAGACATTTCAACAGACGACGGCCGAAAAACCCGAAATCACAAACAGTTTCAATAACTGATTCCATTGTCATTTAACGTTTGCAGATTCCATTTATTTCACAACGGCACTGAAGGGCCATGAAGATTTTTTATTTGATAACTGTCAATAAATAATAATCATTCTTAGGTCAATAAAATATGTATTTCAAACTAAAAATCACAATTTTACAAAAAAAATGGGATCTATTGATATCCTGATGATTTGGTTGAGTCCTATATGATAAATAAGTGAAACATGATGATTCTATGCAAATATAAATGATATTTCTGAAATAATAAAACTCTTTCATTCATGTAACAAATATTCTGTAGAAGATATTATTAGATTGTTAACCCTGCGCGCATGACAAATAATTGATTTTTATATGAAAAATATAATATAGGTACAGTGTGAGTCAACAAGATTTCCTCGGTCCATTACTATCAGAAGAAACAATTTTTCGAATTTTTTGCAGTCATATCGATAAATACTATAAATGAAAATTATTTGTCGCATAGTCTGTGATTCAGCCGAGCGTGGCCGACCAAAATTATAGTTTTTTTAAATAGAACACTCAGTATATGGATATGTCATTCGATTTCATATTTTTGAGCTCTCTAGGAATATTTGTTTTCGCATTTATATTGCGGCATTGCCAAATAATTCCAGAAAAACCTATTTTGCAGACATTTTTTTTTATTCACCACCCGCATGTATACAGCAATTAAGTGGATTTTTTTAACTATAGTTAGTCAATATCACCAGGATAATTTCAAGTATCTCAACTTTCGGATACAATTTATAGGATGCTCGGTAAAATCGGTTAAGCTACAATCATTTTCAAACAGACATAATTCAATTTTTTCAAATAGAACATCGTGTATTTTTTCATTTTTATGAAATGTTTCAACTTTTATTTACATTTTTTATCAGAAATATACTATACGAAAAACTGATATTTTACAAATTATGCCAAGTTTTAGTAATTGTTGTAACCACAAAAATGTATTTTCTTACATTCACTTACTTAAATTTGTTATCCATGACTGACATTAAAAAATGAATTTCGGAATTTGTCAATAACGCCATGTGTTGAAGTTCATTCAGATTTAATCATTTTCATTATTAATTATGTATTGGAAGATATGTTGGAAACGGTCTATGCTTTGGAGGAAAGTGACGGAAACTGCCTCCTTACATCTAGGATTTACAAAGAGAATTTCACCGAAAGAAGACAACCAGATGGAAGGGCATTTCAGGCTCTAAAAAAAAGATTTGAAAGAACTGGTAATGTCAATCAGGAGAAATTAGAACGTGTCTGCCCCGTAACAAATAAAGAGAATACATTTCAAATTACTCTACACCATGTTGAAAATACCCATGTGAGTACTCGACACCTGAGCAGGGAATTAGGATTGATACGAGCAAGTAAATTTCATCCTTAAAACATGCAATTGATGCATGAGTTAAGAGGAAGAGATTTTGAAAAACGTGTTCAATTTTGCCGATGGAAAAAAAACAATCAGGAAAATTATTTTTTCGATTTCGTGTTTTTTTATGATGAAGTAACTCCTCATAAAAATGGAACTGAATATTGGCATAACATGCATTATTATGCAACGTAAAACCCCCATTCTGTTCGTTGTCTGAACCATCAATAGCGTTGGTCACTGAATGTTTGGGGTGGAATTCTCGGAAAAATAGTTACCGGTCCGTATTTTTTGGACGGGCATCTCACCGTAAGATTTCTTCGGCATAGAATTTATTGGACGTGGTTCCATATGGAACAAGACTTAGACTGTGACTACAACAAGATTATGTACCACCACATTTTAAAACTAAGGTATAGGAATACCTCAAGGATCATTTCAATCAAAAAAGGATATATAAGGGTCGGCCTGTGGCATGACTACCCAGATCACCTGACCTGACCAAAATGTATTTTTCCATGGGGATCATATCAAATGGATTTTCTACCAAACTCCTCCAACATCTATAGAAGACATGAAACGTAGAATCACTAGAGCTTTCAGTGAAATCCCAGAGGACACGCTGGAACGTGTAGAGAATTCGTTTAAAAAAAGACCGACATTATGTGTTGCAGAAAATGGTCGTCATTTTGAACATCGTTTGGGCTCTTCTATTCAATACAAAATTTAGGCGTTATTGTTCCTATTGAAAATTTTTTGAGGAAGTGGATAAATGTATTTTTTGTGGTTACAACAATAAATAAAACTGGGCATAATTTGTAAAATATCTGTTTTTCGTTTAGTATAACTCTAATGAAAAATATTGTGGAATGTTGAAACATTTTCTACTAATGAACAAATTCAGGGTGTTCCATTTGAAAAAGTTTAATAATGTCTGTTTGAAAATGAATGAAACTTGACCGGTTTTACCGAGCATCCTATATATTGTTTCCGAAAGTTGAGATTCCTGAAATTATCATAGTAATGTTGACTAACTGTTCCTGAAAAAAATCCACTCAATTGCTGTAGACATGCGGTTGGTGACTAAAAAAATTATTGTCAGCTAAATAGGTTTTTCTGGAATAATTTGGCAATGTCGCAATGGAAATTCGAAAACAAAAATTACTTGGAGAGCTAAAAAATATGGGATCGATGACGTATTCATATACTGGGTGTTCTATTTAAAACAATGTAACTTTGGTTGGTCACGCTCGGCTGAATCACATACTAAGCGAGAAAATGAATTTCAAAAGATAGTGTTCATCGATATGACTGCGCAAAAAAATGAGCAATTCGAAAAATTGCTTTCCCTGATAGCAATGTACCAAAGAAATTTTGTTGACTCACCCTGTATAAAATACATACTAGAATGAATAATAAATGAATTATGCATAAATAAACAAACAACCGTTTTATTTTCAATGGAACAAAAATTACGGTAACATTATAAATACTTTCAAATTGTAAGTAGGTCTTCTTAATACCTCCAAAAAAAAAATACAAGTGAAAATCATATCTATAAACGGGAAAATTCAGTTGTACTGAGGAAATTCAATTCAAGTTTATAACATAGTGAATTAGTTTGTGTTCATTTTTTATAACGTAGTGAATTAGTTTGTGTTAATTTGAAAACTTGCATATTATTTTTGAATTATTAATTGTATTAAGCAACTATTGATGAAATGGTTACTTGTAATATATCTAGAAATGTGCCTCACTTTCCGGTTAAAATATATTTTTAGTGACTCTCAAAGTATTTCAAGAAATTGCTCGATTGGACGAACAAGTAAATCTATTGATTCTAACAGTTGCAATTTTTTTTTGTTGAAAATTCTGTTTAGTACTAAAGCAATTTTAAAAATGCTTACCTCGTCGGGAGAAACCTTCTTCTTAGTAGAACTAAGTATATCACCGACATCAAAATCTCCTTTCTCATCATTGGAAAAGTTATTATTATTTGGAAAAGTACTATCATTCGCACAACGTACATTCGAACCGACACCTTCGTTGAAGAATTCACGGTCATTCGTACAATTATCTTTAGAAACTTTATCGCCATGAAGCAGTTTACTGTCATTAATTTCACTACTACTATCACTATAATTGAGCCTGTATTCTATATCACTAGCTGTCAACTGGTTTTTTCTTACCACTCTGGAACCAGTATCGTCAAGTCCATGCTTCTTTTTCTGAAAAATTTTGCTGGTGCTTCGAAGAACCTTCTTGCACTTCGTTTTAGAGTTTTTGTACATCTCCTCTAGGTTAATAGTGACCTTTTCTCTATCACTGAATGCTCCAACTCTTTGCTGACTAGCATGCTCAATCATAATATTGCTGATCTTGTTTCTGAAGTCATTCCATTTGGCTTTCGGTTTTATCAAAATAGAGGATTTTCTGAGGCGGGGAAATCTCATCTTCGAATCGGTTCGACTAACAGTTTCAGAACTCATTCTTGAGGTTTCATTGACGAAACTTCTGGGAAACACTTGACTAACAGATATATGCTCGATACTAGACTGACTCGAAGATAATGTATCAGGAGGATTCTCAATATTTTCCAATTCGAAGTCTGTTAAAGATCGTGATAGTCTATGCGTCTTCTTCAACGATCTTGGTATTTGGTATAAGCCGTCGTCAGGGATGGTTTCATTTTCTCGCTTAACCAGAATGGGATCGCATCCGGAAGATTTTATGACATCTACTTCAATATTTTCCAAACTTTTAACAAATATTTCAGTGTGAGATACGAACCTCTCGGTGGGATGGCAAACAGGCAAGTCATCGTCAACGGGAGTTTTTCTCGCTGGTTCTTCTCGAGCTTCCAGAATGATTTTCCTTTCATCCTCCGGTGTTGATAGAACAATTTTAATCTCACTTTTTGAAACAGTTGCAAGTTCCTGACTATTCTCTTCATTTTCATATAAAGCTTCCTCTTTTTTTTTAGCTTCTTCTTTCTGTTTCTCGAAGAATTTGAAACTTATTCGAGGGACGTCGTATTCAAACTTGCTGTTGTTTTGATCTATGTTTTTGGAAACAATTTTTGGAGTTGATGTTTCTACGTCTTGGTACAATTCCATGTCTGTGTCACTGTTGTCCTTGTTTTTCGAGCTGCTTTTGTCCGACATATTAGTAGCATCTTGGAATTCTTCTTCGTCTTCTTCCGAGCTACCCGTGTCTACGTATACACTATTCGGCAAACTTCTGCTCTTGTCGTATTCTGATTGTGCTTCTTGAAAATCGTAGAAACCTGATGACCTTTTGGATTCCTTGTCAGACTTGTCTTCCTCCTTCGATGGAGATTTTCTGAATATTGAGGAGTTCAAATTCGGCACCACCACCCGCCATTGGTCGGTGTTGATTTTCTTGGAGATGAATTTTTTCATCTTCGTGGTCCGTTTTACATTTTTTACTTAATTCTGCAACGAACAAATTCAAATTACGATATCATCGCCACTCGCTTCATAATGTAGTTAGTGTATGCAGATAAAAAGTTGTTTACCGTGTGACGTACTGAGGTATATTAGAGTACGATGTATATAAAATAAACAATATAATTGATAGTTTACATGTTGGTCGTCATTTAGTAACATAGGCGGAGTTGAACAGATTTTTTGAGGAATCCCAAAGTCAATAAGATAACTGATGTTGATAATAGAAATTTCAAAACGAGTAACTGCGATGAATCTCTCTTTTTTTGAAAAGAGAGAAAATTGTAACTATCATTCACTGGACTGAAATCTGAGCTTTGTTTTTTTCTCCCATGTCAACGGTATCAATTATACTATGGTTATGGTAAATAATTCGGCGAGCCTTATGGGGCATATCATGGCTACTTGCAGATCCACCAACCATGAAACAGAGGAGAATCAATCCACCGGAAGATAAATTCTCGCTGAAAAATATCTGGTCGACGGATAGGCAAGAGCATAACCTCAACATAACCTCATAACCTCAACAGAAAATTAAAACCTTATGCATCCAAGAGCCAAGCTTGGACATCGAGAGAGAGAAAGGAGGAGAAATATTGTACTGCGGTAAATGTCGAAGTTTGGTTTTGCAACAGACTTATGTTCATTGTAGGTAACGAAGTCAGTGTTTTCTGTCGATACGATAGGTGGTATCTTCGCAAAGAGATATATGCATGCTTATTTCTCCTAATGTGAAGTGAAAGTTACGTAAACAAAAACAAGATCATCAGAAAAAGGTCTGGTGCAGGCAAAGTAACCGCTATTTCATAGGATTTTTTGATTACTCATTCCCAACTTCCAAACCGTTATAATCTGCTATACTGTTTCCAAGCTACTTATATATTTGTTTCCCTTTAACCCAATACTATTAAGAAGAACACAATGTTAATCAGTCTTTATCATTTGTATATTCCAAATACTCGTAGTTATAACCTAACCTCTTTCAGTGTCACTATTTTTCGGGTTTGAAGGCCGTTGATTTTCCGAATTTCTTCCTGAAGTTTCGCTGAGGCGAGTGGGTAGCTTAATCACCGATGACTACGGGCTACGTAAGGTGTATTTATGTAAGTGTCTTACGAGGAATCTGAAGATCTCAGAAAAGTATTCTTTGCTTCTTGGCTAGCTGAAAAAATGTTCTCTCCTCTGGAGCAGAAATAACTTTCTTCCATGAACAAGACAAGAAGTTACTATCATTCTTCTCTCATAACTTTATATATAGTATGTTCTGGGTCTATTGTTGAAAATTGACTTTCCTGAGTATTCGACAGGTAAGCGACATCTTGGCAATCAGTGGGGACCAGTGAGGATCGATTCCTATTGCCCATTCAACAAGATGAAACAGTATGTGAGACCATGGCATTTGTTCTACGAACAGCAGAAGAAAATTATGGATGACCTCAAAATGATTAATTTTTATATCTAACAAGGTGAACATACAAAGTATCTACATTCCTTGTGTCTCTGAGATAGCAGTGCTAGAGAAGATCACTGGAGAAGAAGAGACTGACCAGTGAGGAAGAACATGGCAGTTTTCTGAAAGAATATTATCCAGATGGCTTTCATTTGCCGAGAAAAAATCATTTTTCCTGCATTACATATAGGACTTGTGTTGATGGAGCAGTTTATTAGGGCCCTTGAATATTAAGCGTCCTGTTTTCAACACAACATAGATAGTAAATTTTCTGAACTCAATAATAAGCAAAGCATTTTCCTGGCAATTTTTCTGACATGAGTGAAGAATAGGAAGAAAGGTTTCACTGAAGCATCTGAACAATGATGAAGCGGTCACCAGGAAAGGTGAGACATCTAAATTGTTGCCTAATTATTTTTGGAACTTAGAAAGTGACTGAAGTACCGTCTAACACCTGAGAATCTTGCACAAGAAGCATCAAGGTTCCTTATAACTGGACTTTCTTCAATCCTTCATACATGAAAATACTCATGAAATATGACTTACTGTTATTTTGAGTCGAAATCAGTTAACACATGAAATTTGTGTCAGCAATTCGATTTTTGTTAAACTCCCGATAAGGCTTTCGTTGAGCATCATCTAGTGTTACAATTTGTTGAACGAACAAAACTGAAATTGACGAAAAAAATTGCATTGAAAGCAAAATTGACGTAAACGTTTATTTTTTGCCGAGCACCTTCTGAAAGGCAATTTTCGTTCTCTAAAACTTTTTTCTATGATCTGAAGAAACTGATAGTAAACGTGAAAACTAATATGTGAATTTTTATTTTGTATTACTCTGAATAGATATAAGATATCTCAGAATTACAAATTCAAACTCACATTATCGCACAAATTCTGACTCAAGAGGAAATATAACTTTGCCAACTCGATAGGAAATCAAAATACTGTATTACCCCATTCGTAACGATTAATATATAATTAGATCCTGTTGCTCCCTGCAACTGCTTCTATGGCTTTGATTGAGGAATTGAAATATGTAAGTGAATTTCACACAAAACCGTGTATGAGTTAACTGGAAGGTCAAAAGCATTGTTATCACGGTTACTGGCATGCCAGTGAGTTGAGCGTTATTTCAGGTTTTTTACCAATTACGACATCGATGGGAAATTGTTGTAACGTTCATAGATCGACCGCTACCGATGAAAATTCTATGTAATAGAAAAGTTGCATTTTTTGGCTCCGAACTTACCTCAACTGGTACTAACGAAAATCGACTGTTACCTGTTCATGATGATAATAACATTGGTCTTGATAGACAAGAGATTTTCAACAGATAAATTTTGTGGAGAAGAGAATGTTTGTGAATTTTGTAACGTTGAATACTTATACAGAAACAGTTATAGATATTTTAGAGTTTTGTATTAAATTCACAAACCACCTGAAGAATGAATTGTACTACTTTCAGTGACAAAATTGAAAGACAAAACAAAATAATGATTTTAATCTGTGTAAATTATAGTCAACTGTGGTTTCACCACCCTTTCGACAAAAAAAACGGCCGCATGAGCATCGCTCAAAATTGCCTGGTATCGAATCATGGGTATATGGTTAAGAGATTGTCCCAATGGAAGAGCCCAGGAAAGTCAAGACCAAAAAAAGCACGCCAAGTTTGATCAAATGTGAAAGTTTTGCTCACTGTTTTCATAGATTACCGTGGCGTAGTGCATCAGGAGTATTATCTAGAAGTTATGCGGCGCTTGTGAGAAGCAATATAAAGAAAACGTTCAGTATTGTGGAAAAGCAATTCATGACTTTTGCACCACGATAAGGCACCTGCTCACTCGTCATTGCTAATTCGTAATTATATGGCCAAAACAACACAGTTATCATAGCTCAGCCACCGTATTCACCAGATTTTGCCCCTTGTGACTTTTTTCTGTTCCCAAAATGTAGGAGACCTATGAATGGACGGCGATTTGAGAAGATAAAAACCGAATTACTGAGAGGGTTCAAGAACATTACAAGGAGTACATATCAGAACTCCTTTCAAAAAAACGCTGACACCAGTGTATTATATCTGAGGGGGGACTATTTTGGTGGGGACAAAATATAAATTGACGAATTAATGAATATATTTTTGGGACAATTTATACCAATTTCTAGGCGATTGGAAACATTGTTCTTGTCATATTCAATTGATTTGAACCGAGAGAAATTGATTTCAGTATGGAGTGAAAAACATAAATAGGGGAGACTGCGTATCATTGTCTCACTGGTTGGTTGTCACAGCAGCCATATTGTAAAATTGAACGAACGAAAAAGTTTATTGAACATCGCGAGTTAATCGATGATCGCGAGAGCAATCGGAAAGCAAAAGTAAATTTTCGCGCATTTGTGTCGAGTCTCAAAAGTGTACTTACTAAAATTTTCCGTAGATAACTATTATTTTATGTATTTTTGATACGACATCTGAGGTTCGTGATATCACTATCCATTTTTATGAATGAGTATCGATTCAGTGTTATTTAAGCGGGTTATGTTTTGAAATTTTTTTGGGGCTGGTTGTCGTCTCAACTTGACGAGGGCTGGTAGTCACATGTGACAACCAACATCATATATGTGTGCTGCATTTTTTGTTGGTTTTTAGAGCTTCTGCTACATAGAATTTTGTTTGTTTCAGAAAAAATCATAGAAATGTAAAAGCATCGTATGAGAAAGTCTGATCGACAAGTATTAAATGCGTGCTGTAAAATAAGTGATTTTGGGATTAATTATTATCGGACTCTGACACGGTTTTGTGAAAAATTCACTATCGAAAAGATGAGCAACTCAGTGATATCAATACCTTCAACAAACATTGGTTATCAAAGGTACAGGCAAATCTGCACCGACAAATAGAATAAATAATTAGAAAGATACATACTTATTTCTTCAAGTATTTATTTCGGTTCGTCTCCCAAAGATATTCGAGAAACAACTTTATATTTGTCATACCAGGCTACCAGGTTACATTTACCATAATTTTGATTTCGAATATTCATTGAATTTTTAGACTGACTAAATATAATTTTGCTAGGATGGATATTTTTAGTTTACAAGAATTGCGGCCTGATGGATATTTTTGGTATTTTAGTTACCAGAAGGAAGTTATTCATTCGGAGCAGATATGTTATTTCATTTGATTGTTTTTTATACTCCTCAATTACCTATGTGACTACCTGCCCCAGATAATGTGACAACTATTTCCGGCCCGGGGGTTTTTTTGTACCTTGGGAGCTGTCTGACTTGTTTATTTAGACCAAGTCTCCAGAAAACACTGCAGCCTCTTGGGCTTATTGCGTTTATTCCCCCATCTTCTCATGACACTCATTTCATTAGCCTCGTTCCCTGTACTAGTTTGTACAGGTTCCGTGTTACATATTCGTCGTATTCTTCTGGGCGTAATTTTGTACGTCCATATATTGCCTGTGATTCAGTGCCTTACATTCGCATAATATGTGTAGAACTGTTTCTGTCCCTTCGTTGCATAATCTGCGTTGTACAGCCCCATTTTATTCAGGTGTCCTCTACGCGAAAAGTAACCGGTTAGTAACCCTGTAATTATTCTGAGCCGATCCCTACTATATTGAATTAGTTCTTCGGTTCTTTTCTCGGACGGTTCCCTTATGAAGGTTCTACTGTTTGTTGCCAGGTACTTTTGTCCAGTACTCTGTGTGCTTCTTATTGGTTCATGTCCTAATCTGGTTTCGTACCAACGATTTTGGTACCCCCAGAGCTGGTTCAGGACCTATATATGAAGTTGATGATCCGCGTCTAGCGCATTCATCAGCTTTATCATTACCTGGGATTCCTGAATGCCCTGGCACTCAGTACAAAGTTAATTTGTTCCTGTTTGTAAGTTTATTCAGGTCTTCATGGCCGTCCCAGACCAGTTTTGATGTCACCTTCGGGTTTGTCAGAGCCTCTAGTGCGCTCTTGCTATCTGTAAAAAAATTGATTTGCTCATTTCTTTGAGGTCTCAATTTAATAAGCCTTGCACGCTACAAGATAGCATACACTTCTGCCTAAAAGACGGATGTGTATAGTCCTAGCGGATAGCTGTAGTTTAGATTTCTATCCGCTAGGTATATTCCAGCTCCCGTTTCCTGTTTGCCCGCCCGGGTTTAAAGGCACACATTTTTTTCCATAAGAATTGTTATATTTCCTCTATAGATGATGTAGACATTTTTTTTTCAGATGACTATAGAAATACTGATAATTTATAAAAAAGGACACTAAAAATGCAAAAGACCAAAAATGTGACTTCCAACCCCGGTCTCTCCTACACATAATGCAAACATCTTCATGTAACTCGGAATAAAATATGATTATTTTTCAGATCACGGACTCATGTATATCTATTCCTTTCATTTCTTCAAATAATTCAAGATTCATAATAGATTCTTTATAATCACTCTATATTTTTAAACTATTTCACATTAACTTTATTTAATTGTTACATTTATTTTCAACCTATTTTCGAGCTATTAAGCGAACATTTTGATTTTATATTTATTATTTTCAATTTTACTAGGTATAGAGGTTCAATGTCAACACATTTCCAATAAAAATATATCGATATTTGATTGAATGGTCAGCGAAATAGTAGGAAAATCATAACTTTTTCACTTATTTTTCAGCGGATATATGTAATGTATCAGGGAATTCACAAAGTGAAATTGCCAAATAAATTACAAACTTAGGTTACAAAAGTGAATATAATTTTCGGAGAAAATATTCGTATATCACGTCTTTGAAATGAAGTGTTATGTGCCTTATCAAAAAATGATGAATTTGAGAATACCATCGTCCCAGGGAAACACTCCATTATAAAACATTTTCTCTTCCTTTAACACCAGTAATATTTTTGAAAAATATTATTTTTGATCATTTCAAAAAGTACACTATTCCCGCTTCGGTATATACATATCAGTATCATACAAAAATAACCTCAACACATTTGGAAAGCTCAATATTAGCAGCTAAATCTTGGCACCCGAATCAATAATAAAACAAAAATAAACAACTTTTTATCCGCACACTAGAAATTCGAAAGAAACAAAAAATTACTTCAATATCCAGTTCGCCTATTCCTGAACCAAGAACAACTCTCACTTGTCACTCACTGCACTCGCACTTTTCACCGATCACCTGATTTCTGAAAATTTCTGAAAACTGTGGCCATGGCAGGGCCAACGCGGTGTTCGTAGGAGCTATAATGAGAGCGTAGTGCTATAATTATCAATCACATGTGTTGTGTATTCCTAACTCTGCCCTCTTCCAGACAGAGATGGGCGTCATGTGTAAGCATGGGCGTGCGCAGGTGTTTTGGCATGAAGGTAGTCACACATAAAGAAATGAGTTAAACAAATTAATTAGGTAGTCGTAAATTTACAATTTATTCTCGCATGTTCTACCACAATATTCATGCCAAAAATTGCTAACAGGAAAAATATACAGGGTCCAAAGAAATAAAAAAAGCAACCAATTTCAAAATAAGTTCTTTGCAAAGATATGTACCTAGGTCATGCAAAAAACTGATGTTCACTGAAAATAAACCTCAAGACCTATCAGAATCATCCCGATGCATGTTAGTAATTTTTTTGTAGTTTTTGAATTATGAATTTGTCAATGTTTCTATGAAGTTCATAACTATACAACACGAAATAGACATTTATTAACTATCCCAAAACATAAAACATCGACATTCAAGGAATCACTTTCATATAATGGCATAATATTATTCAATACGTTGCCTCAAGATATTGAAGATTTGCATATTTATACCATTTAAAAAATAAATAAAGGACCTATCAACTGATGAGGGATATTACAGCGTAGAAGAATTCTTAGAAAGGGATACACTGTTATGATGTATGTATTGTTATGTATATGTATCTGTGTTTGTTTTATTTTTTATATATGTATATAGTTAAGTATCTGTGTTAAGTGTCCGATCTATGTTTTACTGTGGAGCGTTATTATTGTTTTATATAATTTTCATATTTTTCATTTATGACATGTCTTATATCATGTAGATGATTGAAAAGACGTATAAAGTTATTATTATTTTTATGAAAATTTTGGTCGGACTGGCTTAAATATTTTTAAAGGATTTTTAGAGTTAAATTTCCTTCGGTGTTTCTTGTGATGATCCTTATGAAGTGTCATTTATTGTATAATATAAGATTCCTAAAATTACAGTAAGATATGAAAATTCTCATCGATATGAAAAAATCACTTTCGAATCAATTGAAATAAAATGTTCACTTTGAATTACCACTGATTTAATGGTTTCTAGGTTATTGCTAAAACTCTGAACTTACAAAATAACACCAAAATGGTGGTGATTGATAGTGCCTGAATAGTATGATTTCGTAAAAATGGTAAGTATACTATTACGGAAATTCGATAGTCCATAGTGGAACCTCTGGCGTAAAATGAAAACACTTTCCCAACACCAAAAAAAAAAATTACGGTCTACCGACGTGCGTTTCGCTAAACCAGCGCATCCTAAGGAGATTATTATGAAGTTATGAAGATCTCTTGAGGATGCTAACGAGAGGCCAAAATTTTGTTTTTGTTCCCTGGCTACTCCCCTGGCTAATACCACGAAGGGCGTTGGATTATATCCAACAAGTGTCAGTGCAGTCAGTGTATCGCCAACAGCATATGCAGGAAATACTTCTGTGAATATTGCTGCACTGACACCTGTTGGATGTAATCCAACGCCCTTCCTAAAAGACATTTCTTCATCTAGACATGAGATCTATTGGAAATATCGGAACAGAGTCAGATGAAACAAAAAACGAAGTCTTGACAGAATTTTTTCACGAATCGTTGTGGCTTCGGGTGCCATCCGTTAGCGAAAGTACTACATGACCTGAAAAGTTTTAGGCCTACTTAGGCCTAACACATAGATGGCGCTATACTTATTTTTTCACCACTTTTTCAGTTAGTACTAACCTTCAAGAAAAAGCTGTTAAAATTTCATGATATTCTATTTCTGAGTTTGTGAGTTACTATACTGAGAGTGATACTATTTTTGTTATTTTCAAAACAATGAATTCAAAATAATTTCCTGTTTTAATTTTACACCTTTGTTTGATGGGAAAAATACCGTTCAAGCAAAGCAATGGCTTGAAAAGTGTTATAAGGACTTCGCTCCATTAGAAACAACAATTAAACGTTGGTTTTCTGACTTCAAACGTGGTTGTAAAGACACCGATGTTGTTGTGGTTGTAAAGACACGTGGACGTCCAAATTAGACAGTAACACCAGAAGACAAAAAATTCATACGTTTCGAATGATCGAAAAGTGAAGTTGCGTGAGTTAGCTGACAATGTAGAGGAATCAAAAATACGTGTTGGCTTTATATTGCATGAGTATTTGACTATGAGAAAACTCTATTCAAAGTGAGTACTGTGCGAGCTCTCTGTTCACCAAAATAATCACGTCATGATTATTCTGATTAGTGTTTGGGCGCGTTTAAACATAACAAAACGGAATTTTCGGTTCGATATGTGACAATGCATCAAACATGGCTCCATAACTCCACTCCGAAATCAAAACGATCGTCATCTGAGTGGAGAGCAACTGGTGAAGTTCGTCCAAATCGCCTGAAAGCACAACAATCGTCTGGAAAGGCTATGGCTATGGCCCCATTTGGAGAAAAAAAGTGCTACTTCATCAAGACAATGCACAGTGTCATGAATCAATGAAAACCATGGCAAATTGTATAAAATGGGCTTCAAATTGTTCCCGCGTACATCATATTCGCTAGATTTGGCTCCCAATGACTACCAGCTGTTCGAAAACTTCTAAAAAATTCTCACCAGTGGGAAATTTTGCTCATATGAAGAGGTTATTGCTGAAACTGAGACCTATTTCGAGGCTAAAGATAAGTCGTTCCACAAAATTGGTATTGAAATGTTAGAGCGGCACTGGAATGATTGTGTGGTTCTTGATGAAGATAAGTTGATAAATAAAACCAATTTTGAACAAGAAAATGTGTTTTCTTTCTTAGGTTTGGGAGTCTTCAGTCCAGGTGTTAATTCATTATACCAATTCATCGCCTTTTCTTACAAATTTACAATTAAACATTTCAAAAGACAACAAACAAAACAACACATCATGTTATTAGTTGTTTACTGTTTGAGAGAGTAAAATTGTCGATTTTGAAATTCCCGTTCCCCACGAAAAAGTTGACATCTAGAGACAACTCCTGCATTTCATGAAAAACGACTAAGCCCACCTACTGCGCTACCGACAGCTGACAACAAAGTTGTTATATTATTGGGAACGATTCCCGATTCCACTTCTCTACCGACGCCTATGCATATACTCGTATTGTGTTGTGTTTAGCGCATTGGTAGGGCTTCAATGGAAACCTGATGAATACGGATGAGCGATGCATTTCAGCTCAGGAAAATCGTAATAGTATGACCTACATCGAGAACTTAATGAATCTATTTTATTTTCCTTCTGCAAATGCGATGAAAAAAGCATCAGTTTATTTGAAGTTCTTGCAGATTCAATCGTTTTGCTTGATGATGCAGGTACTGATGTTGATACCTAGAACCTTGCGTCATTACAGGCTAATAATGAAATATTTTTTCAATCAAAACTTTCTGAATAGGCAGTGGTTGACCTCATAGCTGACCCATAAGATCGCTTAACTTTAACCCAGTCGTCTACTATATTTGGACCATTTTCACAAACATCTAAATTTGAGGGTGTTCGTAGGTTATCTATTCAATTTTCTCCTGAATACGTTTTGTTCCAAGATTAGGATCTATAAATTGAGAATGATAAAAAGTTTGATAATTTCATCGTTTGAAACTTAAAAATGTTCAAACTAATAAATACAGTTTATTGTATGATCTTCACAATAAAGGGTTTTACAAAAACCGCGACACGCAAGCTTAAACCAAAAGTTACTTCTAAATTACAACCAATAGGTCAGAGTATTACAAATACTCTAACCTATTACCTACTCGTATTCCTTCTTTCTAATGAATGAATCTACCTGAAATGGTCAGGTATGAATTCATTAACTATATCAATTAATTTTTCGTACCGTACCGTACCGTAAATATACCTAACTATTTTGACGTGGAAATGAACAGATTCAATAATGGCGAATTATTTAATTGATTTTGATCGTTCATTAGACTTGCTTACGATGTGTTTGTCACAGAATTACTTCCAATTCAATGAAACTTTTTACTCATCCTGCAAAGGTCTCATAATGGGAAACCCACTCAGTCCTATTTTGGCACAGATTTTCATAGTCGATTTGGAGAGGAAAATACACAGTAACGCACTGCTAAGAAGTTTCGTGTATTGGTATAGATATGTGGATGGTATGTTTCACAGGAACGAACAGACAGTTGACTAACTTTTTGAATTTCATCAATTCTCTTCTCCCTTCTATCACATTTACCATGAAGATGGAAAAGGACAACTCTATACATTTTTTGAACTTGACAATAACAAAAGTTAACAACATGATTTTTCAATTTATCGTAAACATACAGATATCATCATTCATAATTCGTCCACCCACCCGTATCAGCACAAAGTAGCACCTTTCAACAGTATGATCCACAGACTGATAAACGTGCCCTTGTCAGAAGCGAATTTCAACAAAGAACTGAACATAATAAAACAAATAGCCATATACAATGATAACTCTATTTATTATCAAAAAAGTTACTCGTTGAAGTTTTGAAAGAAGTTTACCCAATTCGAAGAGAAGAGGATAAAAGTTATAGAACCTTAACCTATCCTAAGCCAACCCACTACAAATATTTCAGATTTTCTACACAGCAAAGGTGTAAATATTGCTTTCAAATCCAACAACAACTTGGACATGTATAAAAGAACATACATATAGCATCCAGACTGGAAAATTAAATTCTACATTTGCCGCTCATTTAATCACAGAGGGATATGAGTTCAACCATGATTGCAAGCCCCTCCATTTCCAGAAGAAAGAGTTGAAACTTAACCTGTTGGAGAATATGTTGATAAACAAATTCAAAAACTTTCAATATCTTATAAATGATCAAACTGAATTGAATAATTCGCCATTATTGAATCTATTCATTTACAGGTAAAAATAGTTAGGTATATTTACGGTACTTTCGAAAAATGTATTGATATAGTTAATGAATTCATACCTAGCCTTTTGAGGTAGAGTCATTCATTAGAAATTAGAAATACGAGAAGGTGATATGTTATAGTATAAGATGGTTGTAATTTACAAGTAACTTTCAGTTTATCCTTGAGAAAGCTATTGTATAGCGAAACACGTGTCGCGGTTTTTGTAAAACCCTTAATAGTGAAAATCCTACAGTAAACTATATTTATTAGTTTCAATATGGATTTTCATCAAGTATCGGCCAGTTCTATTCAATTAAAAATATTCAACAATTATTAAATAATAATAAAAAATTGTACACCTCATGTTAGAAACATTTACATACTGAAAATATTTAATACAACTTGATTTTTCCTCTTATTTTCAGAGATCAAACAAAATTTAAAAATTTCGATATACAGGGTATTATTTTGAAGTGATAATTTTTTCTGCATCTGGACTAGGATTTCAATTTTTATTTGAATTTTATTCATCGCTTTATTGGACGAAGAATATATGTAATGAATATGGAGAAAGGGGACCTTGTAGTTCCAAAGATATGTAGATGAAAAAAGCGTGTATGTTGATAAATAATCCGAGACTCATTGAGTCTAGCTCAATTAGAACCGTATTGGCACCTCTTATCTACCCGTAATATAAATATGCGCATTTTCCAATAAGTACAATCGAGTTGAAACTATTATCCACAGATACCGTGGTGGTATTCATATCGGTGATAATTTGAAATACATCAATTTTTTGTTGATCTGCATTACGTCATAACAATGATTTTTGAAATCATCTGTTTCAAGAATTTTTGATTTTTGACAGAGAAGGATCGGGACCCACTAGAGAAACAGATTTTTTTTTGCGATATTATATGTGCCGTCTTTGAGTTGCCTTATTACCTCCAATACAACATTTTTCAACATATTTTTCATATTATATTATCACCAAAATATCATGAATTATTTTTGTTTTCGAAAGATATACACACATTTTAATTGTCATTTCATGTGGTTTCTGGTGAAAATCAAGCGTGCCTTAAGATTATTTATCAGGAATTTAATTTTGGGATTCAATGAAATTTGTTCGGAATCTAACAGAAAAGTCAATTTGACGATAGGTTGAAATCATTATTGATTTGGTTATCGATGATAAATTACATATAATTTTGATGAGAACATGCATTGCCCTTATTTCAGTACGGAACTAAAATATCTTCGAAACAAGCCGAGAAATGTGGATATTCATCAGTCTCCTATCAAGGTTAATTCGTCAAAGTGATTGATCCACCTTCTTCTTTTTCAGTGCGGTCAATGGATTTGGGTCATTCTTGCCCACTAAATATGAGTTGCAGTCCTCGTGGTTCTGGTTCTCTTTCAGTGTAAGAGTTTCATGAAGCAAGAGCCGAATCGATCCCTCTTTGAAACCCTTTATCATTTGGAAGGATCGATTGCAGCTTGAGAAATGGTTCTTATGCAGATTAATTAAACATGTTTTTCCTTACGAATCCGTAGAGAGTTGTCCTGAAAATCTTGAGAAGAAAATTGTATTGGATAATTTGGGAAACACTTTCTACATGAATAGCATTTTACAAGTGTTGTTCATGACAAAGAATTCCAAGAACGAGGTTTTAATGATGAACAAGAACGAGAATGTTTTCTACTTATTCACCAAACTCAAACATCTGTTCATACAGCTGCAGGTCCTTAAGAATGAATCATCTTTCTCTCCAACCGATTTCCTGGAGTTTTTGAAGTCCACTAGATACCTTTTAGAACAACAAGAGGATTGTTCCGAATTCTTGGTGTTCTTATTGAATACTCTTCGTGGGCAAAACAATAGCAGTATCAATAATCTTGACCGCTCTGCATTGAATGATTCCGTACAGTCTATCTTGTCTTGAAATTGTAAATCTTTTGCTGGAAAAATCCTCACTTATTTATTTTGTAGTAAATGTTCAAAAGGTAGCAAAAGCATATGTTGATTTCTGGAACTTCAACTAGCGTTTCCTAATATGACTAATAACTAGTCCGTGCAAAGCTTATCGTTAAATCATCTGATAATTGAACTTTTAACACGTGATAATCGACTGTATTTCCAACCGCTGACTGTTATAAGAGAACAAGTATAACTGAGGCACGAGTCAATCTAATAATAATACTGATGATCTTTAAATAACACTTCAATCTAGCAGACCACTATTATAATCTTCATGCAGTCATTGTTTACTCTGGTTCTGGCATTCAATCTGGTCATTATTACGTTTTGGTCAAAGACGATACAGACTGATTTAATTGTATTGAATTTATTGGAGCCTCTAAAGACACCCTACATTTTGTTTTATGAGAGAAAGGACATTGGCAGATCAAAATCTTTAGAATGATGTGGTGATGCAGGTTTTTCCGGGTTCTCCTGCAGCTGGAAAAGCAAATGCGCCACTGGAATCAATGAAGTCGCCCCGGAGCGCCAATTAATTTTTGTTGTTGTTTTATAATTTCATGATTTGGGTTTTGGAAGTTTCATAGAAAACTATCTGCATCTATCTTAGAAACGACTTCTAGTTCAAGCTACCAGACTGAGTCATGGCCGGTGGGATAAATCGTATCTGCGTAAAGTTTGGGTCGTAAAATTACTTTTAAAGTCCATCGCTAATTGAATAAAAACTTTTGTTTGCAATTTTACGTAGTACGGCTTGAATAATCTAACGGACAGTTTTCTACATATCTACTGCACATCTTGAGGGAGGGGCTTCTCACCGGCCATGAAAAAGTCCTGCAGCTTTTATAATATCAAGCCAAGTTGAGTCTCTGTAGGTAGTAACATAACGCACTGAATTTGCTATTTCCAATAACGGAATATAACAAGTCGAAAGCTGAGAATTCAGTGCGGGTAAACTTTATCCAAAGGTCTGAAATTAAAAAATGGAAGCAAACAATAAACTTAAGAACATATCTGAAATAAATTGATAGATTTAGCCGTTACTACGTAGTAGGAGATCATAATGAAAAGAGAAATGAAAAGTTCTATGTTTTATACCACTTTTAATTGTAACTAACGTTACTGCAGTTTCGTCCTACATGGACATTTTCAAACTTACACAATAAACGTATTATATAAGTTTGAAAATGTCCATATAACTGCAGTAACGTTAGTTACAATTAAAAGTGGTATAAAACATAGAAATTTTCATTTCTCTTTTCATATCTGAAATAACTCACCAAAATTAGGTTAAAAAAAAATGGCATTCATTTACAGAAATAAAAACTGAGAAAGATGAAAGATGTGTCAAATGTTGAATAGCCTGTTATTATTTATATTTTTATTATTTCATCAAAAGTTAAAATGTGATTATAAATTTTGCTCATATTTTGTATTTTCGACTTTTGTTGAAATAATTTGGTTTTCTACTACTGTGAACCATTTCAAAAAATAATATTTCAGTTTTGTTATTTTCTACAGATTGAATTTTTGTATTGTTATAGTCCATAACGTAACCTTTCGAAATAACATGCTCCGCTGAACCATAAGCTCTTTTACTCAGTCTGCAGTCACCACTTTCATGTGAGACAATTCGTGAAGAGAGAGTACGAGAAGCCGTGAGGTGAGTTAAGTGAGTTGAAGGTAAGAAATAGTTTTCCAAAACTTTGTAGACATTTTGATATTTGTGATATCTCGGAAGATATTGAGAAATTCAGGTGTTAAACTAGGAATATATTGAAAGCTTCAATTCTCTCTTCTTCATTAATATTTCCTACCACGTAGTAACGGCTTCATTCATCAATTTATTGAAAGAAGCAAGTACAGCTAGACAAGTCACATACAACTTTAAACTAAAAATTAAGTACTATCAAGCATCGCCTAACTTTTGTTTCAAGAGTGCCTAAGAAAAAAATTTACCCCGATATATTACCGTCAGATCTAGAACAAAAACACCAGCAGCAGAAAAGGCGATAATGAAGGTAGGTACGAGTGATCTGGCTAAAAAAGAGTGCAAATCACTGTTCTCAAAAAAGAGTATCTTTCAACATTATTTGAAGGTATTGCACTCTGAACTTACTTATAAACTCCACCAGATAGAATTTGACATTTTTTATGACCAAGTTAGATGTACAATCAATGATTTTATATACAGAAAGTACCAAACTGAACTTAAGAAACTTAGGGCACTAATACAGAAACAACAACATATCATACATAACGAATCGGTCGAACCAGATATCCAGTTCAGCGAAAGAATCATTAACTTGACCAAAGTATAATAAAAGTGGTAAAAAACATAAAAAGTTTCAATTCTCCCTTCTTCATTATGATTTCCTACCACGTAGTAACGACTACATCCATCAATAGATTGTAAGAAGATTTCCTTGACGTGTTTTCACTTTGGATGTTTGAGACTGGAACCGATTGATCGAAATATATTTGGATATATATATATACATTATGATTCTAAAAATTCATTTAATCTATGATGACGGTCATATGCTCCTAATTACAAAATTTATGAAAATTAATTGCATCTCGATATAAAGTGCAATACTTTCTGGATACATAAGCCAGAAGTTAATGTTT
Source organism: Leptinotarsa undecemlineata (assembly GCA_015342065.1). Lineage (NCBI taxonomy): Eukaryota > Metazoa > Arthropoda > Insecta > Coleoptera > Chrysomelidae > Leptinotarsa > Leptinotarsa undecemlineata. Next base: position 1,614 of record WOGP01000457.1, on the reverse strand, counting down.
CTACATTTACCAATTGTCAATCAATTGAAATTTCATCAGGTTTCGGCTAATTCTGATCAACTCTCAACAAATTCAAAATATCTACCAGTATGTAATCATGTACAAATAATCGAACAAATAGTAATTAACATAAATATAATACTTTAAATTGGGTTCTCGAACTGCACACCACTGCTCTACAGTGTATAATGTACTTTCATTAATAAATTCATTGTGAGTTTTTCTGTCATCATGTTCTTCCAACTCTCCGTCACCATATTAAACCCATCTTTAATGTGGAAGAACGATTAAAGATACACTTGACAGCATAAAAGCCATATGTTAGAGTTGTGTGAATAATACATTGCAGTCTCAATAAAGACGTTGTAACAGCGATTTTTTGTGTAAACAGCCGATACAAGTAATCGGCTGGTATTTCCTCTTGCTATGTTTGTAAACGAAATGAAGGCAATGATCTTGTTACGTTTGTTTGAGATGACAGACAAGAAAGGTAGGTTTATCGTTCTCAAAATGGGAAATACACCAAGAAAACAGAACCACATAAACAATAAACCGTATAATGATTCATTACAGTGTTGTGAATGCCATGAAGGATAATGAGATGAAAGTTATTTTTTGTTGATTGGATTCTAATTATCCATTCAATTTGGACATCCGAAGGTACAAAAATTCGCACCCAATCCAAAGGTGGTAGGATTGTTCAAAACACCATCGTCAAATCAGTTCAGATAAAAATTGATCAGATAATTATCTTAGTTTGAAGGTGGTTGACTAGGTTCCATGGTGAATGTCATCAGTTCAGACTTCCATTGTCAAATATGATATAAAATGATTTAAAATCCATGAAAAAACCAATACATTCGAGAATTGAAACGAATAGCTGAAAAATAACGATCATATCAAGCAGAAAACCCCAGAAAAAGATAAATATCTCCGAACCGGATATAATAATATCAGGTCAGACAATTCCGTTCTCTGCTTCGATAAGTTTGTTGGGAGTTGAAATGGACATCAATATGTCTTCGCACAATCATGTCGCTGGAAATACAAAGGCTGGATTCCATCTAAAAAAGAGCCATCCGCCTGATTGGAGACGAGAACATCACTTGCAACCTTGATAGTCTGGAACATCGAAGAAAGGTAGAGGATTTGTCTCTCGTCTGCAGATACTTTCACGGTAAGTGTTCAATCGATCAATCAAAAGCTTTCATGAGGTCACACAAAATTAAAACAGCATGTTTACCTTCTTCGAATCTTCTTATGATCACAGCGACAGCTTGACAGACAACGTTAACTGTTGATGTACCTGCACGAAAACCAAATCGGTGTTTATGAGGAAGATTTCATTTTTCGAAATAAGCACCTAAACGGTTTTTTACAAGTTTTTGGATAACTTTCCCAAATATCTAGATTATTAGACTAGGGCTGAAAAGCCTAACCTGGTAAAAAGTGAAAAAAGTAGCAGGATGAAACTTGGTAAATTTTCGTTTTGAGGACACCCGGCAATTTTGAAAAAATTTTTGACTGTACGATAACCCCTTCTCTGAACTTTGAAGGGCCGTTACTTTGTAAATAAGAGAGAGCGCCGCTTTTTTCTTTTGGATTCGTTATCAA
>WOGP01000456.1:0-24634 GCA_015342065.1 Leptinotarsa undecemlineata | reverse complement strand
AATCTTATTTGAATTGAAGGGGTTATATTTTTAGGAGTGATTAATTTTTGGGAAAGAAAGTTTTTGGCTTTCTACTACTCCATCTTGATACAAAAAATGGATAAGGGAATCTTCCAAAGAAAGGAAGAAAGTATTCAATTTACAAATAAGTAACTCTATACATGGATGTGTAGATCATTCATGATCTACACATCCTTATCCTTTTTTTGTATCAAGATGGAGTAGTACAAAGCCAAAAACTTTCTTTTCCAAAAATAATATATAAATGATTTATAAACAGTCACACAGATTAAAAAAAGAAAAAAACTTCAAGTTCTAGTTGACGAATTCTTCAAAAGTTTAACAATTTTTTTGTAATATGAATTGGTTTGCCATTTTTTTAAACACAAATAGGTATATTTTTACAGTGTCTCACAGTCTCGGGTAAAATATAAAAAATGTGCACCCATTCAGTTCATAACTTTTGTAAAAGAGGGCAGGCAGTACGATGGCGTACTGGTAGTAGCAACTGTTTTCCACAAGTGTTATAGATATGTAAACATTCAGCAGTAAACATATTGGCTATATCCTAGAAGCCTGTGTGCACGTTTTTAAACAAATATCTAGCAATATGGCTGAAAGTTTACATAACTATAACACTAGAGGAAAACAGTTGAAGATGAAAGCACGATGTTATTTGTTCTTCGCACAACAATTGAAAATAAAAACTGAATAACCATGAGCTTATCGAGTTTTCCGTGTGATATGTGTAGGTTATGTTAGTAACTCCATAATAAATGTCCATTCTTGCTTGCTAAGTAAGAACTATACATTCAATATTCCAATATTGAACCAAAAATCGCAAACACTCCGTTATTAGGGAACCGAAAAATAATCTTGTTTTATTATTTTGCGCTCGTTGGATAGTTCATCCTTGACCCGCATGGGTCTAGCTGCCGGTTCGCAACCTTTACAATTATGACCCAAATATATTCCGCCATTATCAACGTGATGTTTCGTCAATCAATCGGTGACCTACTTTCATCTTCCGTGTGTCAATTCCGTCTTGCACCCACCGGTGTCTTCACGGAAAACATTTATCGACTAGATTACAATTGCTGGTGAAATATTATTCAAAAAATCGGCAGACCAAAAAAAATACATAAGCATCGAATGTATCGAATGTTTTCGAAATCAACTAAATGTTTTTTTTTTAAACGTTTCGTCCGTTATTAGTGAATTTGTCAGTAGATATGATTTGGGCATTCTGTAAAAAATTATATGGGTGATGGAATAATTGGAAATTCAGGTAAAACTACCATTGTTGAGTGAAGTATTTTACAATGGTGCTACTCTGGGTAATATTTCTGATTATAGATAGGCAACACTCGAGGTAACAAAATTAAATGTGTGTCCAGAATATTTCAAAAAAGTATAGAAATATTGTTGGGATTTAAGACATAGTTACAAAAAATGAAAGCACGTTTGGCAGTTGTTTTTACCAATATTTGTTTCGGGCCAGTGGCTGGCATCCCCAGAAGTAATCTTATAAGAGAATGGGTATTGGAGATTGCCAGCTTACGTTGAAAATCCATTGCACAATTAAAAAAACAGTCGAAAAAATTCTTGTTGAGGCAAACAAACTTTTTTAATTGTGGAAAAAATACAAGCAAAAGGACTAAAAGCAATATCAGTGTCTATAATATTCTAATATATATATGCAGCTGTATTTAAATTAATATTAATGTCATTATTTACAGTATAATTAAAACGTCTGTAGTCATTTTCTCAATGAAAATAAATCAAAACCAAAATAATCTTGGCAGACTTTATAAAATTGCATTATAAAGAAACGATTTAACAATTCCGATTCGGTTTTACTATAAGGTCATACAAATTATAGTTGTGAAATTAATTCCACAATATTTGTTAAGGATATAAAGAATGGCAATAATGTTTCATTATGAGTAATTCCGATTTTGAAAACTCTTGTATGACTAAGTCAAGAAAGGATCTTTATAGTCAAAAATAGAAAAAACGAACTTTGAAATATTTTATTTTGTGAGGCGTTCGGATATTAATATAACAAGAGTCCTTTGGCAACGAAATAAAAACACTCATTTTATACGTCATTGTTAATTAAATTTGGCAATTTCACTGAAAAATTATTGAAAATGCAATTTTTGCATTTTTAACGGATGATATCTCCCAAATTATTGAATTTTTGAATATTATTGAAAAGGATTTTTCTTACGTAGATATATATTTTAATATAAAATTTATTTCAACCTGAATTTAATATTGAATTAGGAAAGTTTAAGAACATAAAATTGCATAGCTATATAGTTTTTTTTTTAAGGACAAAACACAAGCACTACAGGAAACAGGCGAATGGCTATTTTCTAGATGAAATCCAGCAACTTCATGGTATGTTTGGGGACAGAGCTTCATACATGAGAACAATACTCCAAAGAACAGTGTTCCAAGCTTTTGAGAAGCAGCCTTTGCAATTCCAGCGACATGATTGTGCCAAGACATATTGGTTTGAAAGGCTTAGTGAAAAAACTGGTAATATTAAACTACAAAACAATGCATATTTTATTTTCCTGCAAATGCAAATGATTTTTTGTTGGGACCATGTCTAGTTTCAAGTACTGAAAGATATTTATATATTATTATTATTTTCAACTGAAATATTTCAGTTGTTCTGAAGAAGGTGGTAAGCACCACCAAAAGCTTGACAAGAACAAAGAGTTTTCTTTGAGTGGCCCGACTGCAACCCCAAAAAACTGTTCTATGCAAGAAATACAACTTGACTATAAATAATAAGACACACGAAACCCCTACCGAATGTTCCATAGTTATTTGTGACGAAAGATAGTCAAACAACTAGACACAGCTGAAAAACAAAATCAATGGTAAGAATTTATTGGAAAAATTAAAAAGAATTGTAAAGAAAATACTCATTTTGTAGAGAGCTGAAATCGCTAGGGAACAAAAAATCCTACAATACTAAACACATCAAAAATAAAAATGGGGAAATATTTACAGAAGATAGAGATAATGAAACTAAATATCTCTGCAAGAACTAAAAGAAGTTATGGAAGAAAATTGAAGATCGGGAAAGCACCAATCTATGTTAAAATAAAAAGTGAAATGATTAAGGAAATGGAACAGGAACACAATTACTTCTTAGAGTAATCAACACAATCTGGAAGGTACAAAAAATATCAAAAGATTGGCAACGTTCGAAAGAATTATGCCAATAGTAGAAAACACAATAGAAGAATCGCAAAGTGGTTATAGAAAAGGAAGAAGTACGCATGACCACACATTTACAGTAAAACATATTAGAAAAATACCAACAGCAAAATAGAAAATATGCATAGCCTTTATAGACCTAGAAAAGGCATTCAATAAAGTACCATGACAAAAATTATGGAATATACGAGGGAAAAGAGGAATAAAAATATGTAATAACACTCAATTACCAAGATAACATTAACTGTGTCATAAGTAACAAAAGAAAATCTGAAACTTTCCGGCATTATTTAGTTGAAATAATAAAGTGTTTCACCAAAGTAAAAAACCTACATGTTGAATACAGAAATCTACAAAGGGTAGACATCTCCGGCAGGAGCCTTTGAAGTTGACAGTGTAGGTACTGTTCATCATTATGAATAAAAGTAATAAAGAAAAATGGAATGAAAATAAATAAAAACAAAAGTATAATGATAATAACCGAACAGGCAAATAAGATCTTGATAATGTAAACACTGAACAAGTGAAAACTTTCCAAGTATCTGGGTGTAGAAATAGATCACAATGGAAAACAAAAAATTAATAACCGAATGGGGAAAACAATGAAGCTGTATTTCAGAATGAACAATAAATTTATAAACAAAAATGAAATATTTAGTAAAACAAACATTAATATTTTCAAGTCAATATACAGATCTGTCCTAACATTTGGTTGCGAGTCCTGGGTACCCACAGAACAACAGAAGAAAAGAATACAGGCAGTACAACTCTCAATTCTAACAGTCCCTTCACTTTACATTCTTCTGATCATCACAAATGTCAAAAAAGAAGAAAATAACCTGAGTAAAAGATGTGATTTACACAAATACAATAAGAAAAATAGTGAGAACATCCACCAGCCATACTCAAGATTGAGCATTGGTCAGGATTCTCACATATACCAAGGAATCAGGTGCTGAAACTGATTTATGAATAAATCCCTGCACTTAGACTCAGCGAGTGCGAATGTGTTGCAAGGATAATCTGACTTGTTATCTAATAAATCAATCATGTTACTCTGTTGAAGACTTTTTAGATGCTACATTGTAGAGAATTTTTATCCAATCGTATGTGTACTTCTCATACATTGGAGAGCTTTCAGATGCTACATTGATGAGAATTTTAATCTAACTGTATGTATATATACTTTTTTATATATTTTAAATTGTATATTTCTGAATTTCCTTTATTGCCTTGTGACTAGTCTGATAAGTTTTTTTTGCATGTATATATGTATGTATTCTCTCTTGTATGTATATGTAAATTCTTCAGTGATGAATAAATAAATTCTAATTCTAAATTCTAAAAAAATGAAGAATCTCAGATAGATAAAATCTGAGATCTCAAATAGATAAATGAGAAATACAGAAATTAGGGAAAAATGAAAACAGTGATGGATTTTATAGAAAAAAGGCAACTTAGTTGTTGGGGACGTTTAAAAAAAAGGCGAATACAAGACAGGTGAAGAAGACAAGAAAAGCAAAAATGAATCAGAGTACAAAAAAGAAAACCTATAGTCCAATTCCATAATAGTAGACACTAAATTCTCAGAAATATTATTGCGTTAAAACGAAAACGTTATTTTCAAGGTTATAATTCTATATATTTCATAGTCATTTTTGCTCATCTATTTAGTATAATTTCTGTACATCACTGCAAGAGGCAGATTAAGGCAAAAACATTAGTCATTTCTGAGAATTTAGTGCCTACTATTTTCGAATTATGGTATAGGCAAATATGGAACAGAATACTTTATGAGATTCTAGAAACTAAAGGAATAACATGGGCAAGGGCAAAGATATTGGCAAGAAATAAATAAGAATGGACAAAATTCGTACAGAGATATGTAACAGGAAGTAGAAATATTTTTCACTCAGAAAGTTTTGAATTTCATCACCACTGTTATATGACTTAATCTTTGATTTTTTCATTGGTAATTTAGTATTAGTATATGAATTAAAAAAATTAGGCATTCCAACGGAACTGATTTCGAAGTAAAATTTTCGAGAAGATTGTCTCACAAGAGTTTTGTGACCAATTATTTCCCTCCCAAAAAAGAAACTATAAATATTTGAAAAAATAATTTCTGTGAGTAAGTGTATTTAAAATATTTTCGATCTGACCAATGTATTTTGATTATTGGAGAATGAAGAAAGGAAAATATAAAATTATGTTTGATTCCTATGGATTCATGTAAAAGATCGAACATTACGTGATGAAATTATTGAATTAAATTTTATTTTTGTTTTGGTTGCGTATGAAGAAACCTCTTTATTCAGATATCCTAATTTTTCAATGAACCTTCTTTCAGTAACTTTCAAAAACTTCCATTCGAGAAGTTCTGGTTAGTAATGTTCCAAAAAAACTTTCACTCAACTGATTTCACCATTTTACAGTTCTCTTATTTACATTTAGTCACTCAATATCAATCATAAATCTTCTGAGAGACGTTACACACACGTTTTACTCAGCCCAGCTCTATCGAAGAATTAGAAGAATTTCTAGCAGCGGCTTTTTTTGAAGAGTTCTTTCTGGGTAGTGGTTACGGGAATATAAACAGATTTATTTGTCATCAATTCTAGCATAGTTACTCCTAGAATCAATTCCTGAACTACCTGGGTTATCTCACAAAATCAAGAAGCAAAACTATGTGCAGAACTGACAATAAACCAATCAGTCTTGCCAAAGGTTTTTTAAATTTTCCGAAATTTGAGATCTCATTACTTGGTGACCCTATTTTAACACTTCGGGTGTTCCCCGAAGTGTCCCCTGTTATATCCTGTCCAAGGAATCAATCCGTAAAAGAAATATTGATACAGAAAATCAATTTGAAGTTAACTGCAGTAACATGCATGTTCAACCTATGCCTAGTTGTAAATAACAACTACTCCATCTGTTGTTTGTAAACAATATTCACTAAATGAACAATCTCCTAAATTTGTAATTTAAATTTATTTACACCTTTGAAACTATTTTCACCCCTTATATGGATAATATTCTCCACGAAAGTATGCATATTTAAAAAAGTGATCAATACATTAATGAAATTCACAATATTTGGGAGCACATAGGAAGGATATTAGTATATGTTTTCTTTTGATCTGATTTGTAAATATGAGAACTGAATTATGCACTGCTTTTTGTTCATGTGTACTTGGTTTTCACACTATGCCAATTTTATTTGGTTTCTAAAGATGAATTCGCCAGATAATGTGGGAGTATGAATCCAGCATGAATTATTGTATTTTAATACAGTTTGGTAACTTGATCATTTCATTGCTTACAGATAATACTTGGGTGAGCTCAAGTTTGGAGAAAAATCTACTTTATATTTATAGATCCTGAAAACCCAATCCTTCATTACAATATAGAGTAACTTCATCATTCACTCTTAACTCATTAATTTCCAATATCCATTCAGTAAATTATCTCCTGACAAAATAAAACATGATGATTCATGATATTTTCGGTAGTCTGACTAAATATTTTCTCGAGACAAAATCGATGAACAAACAAAAACAGGACAATGAAGTTCGAGGAATTATTCATTGGAAGGTATGAGACATTTCTATTTCTTTCTATAGGAACTTTTGGACACTAAACAGAGGAGGAAGGCAGAGAGAGACTGCTTAGGTCGCTGACCGGATGAAGCAGAAAACCGTAAATCTAGCGACCACATTCAAGGTCCTTTTCACTTACCAAAGAATGTGGAAGATGTATGAACAATGAAGAATACCTTTATATGTACACATTAGATGTTTGTCCTCAGGAATACTGATAAAACACAAAAACAATCAATCACAAATTTGTAGTTCTGATATTTCGATGCCCAAAGACTACACGTTAAAAATATTAGAAAAAAGCTCTTACCAATCGAGAAACATTTCACAAAGAAAGTATTGTAATCCAGGAATATCCAATTATGTTTAAACAAGCAAGTTTTTTACGAAAATGTTGCCAAGAAATCTATAAAAATTCGCAAAGAACCAAAGTTCAGATTTAATTTAAGCACGTTTAACGCATCTTCTCAAGTCTATAAATGAATGGAAAATAAGAGCTTCACTAAAAACATGACGCATAATAGATGAATCTCCATTCAACTCGAACTTCGATATTAATTGAACAATTAAGAATAAAACTGTAGTGAAGTGAGAATTCTGACTTACCACTTAATTTGGAATGAATATAAAGTTAAAGAAAAAACTTAACACTAGATCACTTAGCGAGTTACTGAAATGCAATGCAAATTTCACTTACTAGCTGTTGTTTGTAAGGGCACTGACAGCACAGAGCGAGTGTATGTGGAGTGTGAACAATTGGATTTGACCGTCGGAAGTGGGGTACGGTATTGATCGTTGAGTAACTTAATTGTCAATTTCATTATATTTTGCATTAGTATTTGTCATAGGTAATAAAAATATCCTTGAGGAAAGAAAATACTACAATTCAATATTGTCAAAATAGTGATAATTCTAATTCATTAAGTATATTAACGACTCACTTTTACAAAACCTCAACGTAAATGACGACTTCCGCCCGCCAAATTCAATTTGCTGTCAATGTCAAAAAATCCTTTAAGGGTCTCTGGGTTTCAATTCTGTGTTTGGGCCATATTTCCAGAACTATTGGGAATTTTTCATGAATCTATCATATCCTGAATCCTGCATATGAAGTGAAACGCATTTAGGGAAATTATGTGTAAGAAAATGTAAACTGAGATACAATATGATAGAGCTGCACGTGTTGCCAACCTCATAAAATTTAAGGCATATGTGAGTTGGCTATTTACTTTCTTTATATGATATTTTTCACCCACTTCCACTGAATATTAAGAATACTATTTTCAAATGAATACAATGAAAATAGCAAGTTAGACTCAAATATGAACAACATGAACTTCAACTACATATGACAACTGCCACGAATGACAATTACACAGAGTAGACAACCCAGAAAAAGTATATGTGTTGCAGAGAAAATCCTCATCGAAATGGATTATAATGAATACAATGGAACAAACAACAATAATAATAAATCAGTGAAATATAGAGTGGAATATAGAGAAATATATGTACTTCAAATCGATATGATCTATAGACTGAACTATGAGTTTCGAGTTCTAGTTATAAATAAAATAGCAAATACATTTCGTTGAATGTTGTGAAATTCAAAGTCCTTCTGATATATTTACAGAAATTATACGTATTTCCATTTGAATATCAGTCATAAAACGCCCATAACTGTTGTATGTTGTATCATCTATTCGTGTTCGATGTTCTGTGTTTTGACAGTAAATTGTAAATTTCCATCTTCTAGACGGAGATTCAATTCCATTCCTTTCCATTACCTGACAAATAAATGTACATGTAGATAAAATCATATTGACCCGAAAATGGTCATTAAAGGCAGCATAACTTTGTTTAAGCGAAGTAAGTTGGACCATAAAACAGTGGCGATCGGTTTAGTTGATAACCGGAGGGATATCATATATTTATAAAATATATCATTTCAGGTGAAAATGTATATTCTGTTCAGATAGTTCCTACAGGAAATCTGATTTATTATTAATGATTATGTAAATGGGCGTTTTTCTACCACCCACTAGATTTTCATTTACGTATGGATTTATAATAAAGCGCTTAGTTTACTGGGTTAAAACTAAATTATTTCAACTGAACTAATTCATAACAATGATAAATGTTAGTTTCAAAAGTAATGAACTTTGCTTCATAAAATCAGACGAAGAAATTTGTGATTTATTCTCAGATTTGATAAACAAGCGGTACGGTTTGTGAGGTCCGATATAAAGAATTTTCGATTGGAAATCATGTATATTTATTGAGGTTTGATATTATTCTGTAAATTTATTCAAAATTGGTATCTAGGGTACTTCGTGGGTCGACATTATGAAAGGGGATATTTTTTATGTTTGTGATAATCGTTATTTTGATCTTATTCTTATAAATGAAGTTTTTGAAACTAGGTTTATATTATTTCATTATTCGACATATCCCAACCAAAAAGAGGTTAAAAAAATGACAACCGTCGTTTCTTATTGAATATTTTCTGTATGCAACTCGAAAGCCTCGTGCAAAGAAAGAAAAACCAAAACGGAGATCATATTCCTTGTGTGACGTATGTTAGTTGTTAAGTGAGCAATAACAGATATAACACCGGTTGCATAAGAATAACTAATTAATATACAAACTGTCATTGAGTATAAAGCTTTTCAATCTGTTGATCACAAAATGGAAATGACCTATATGGCACACATATGAAAAACATATTTTTCATTTTCGAATACAGTTTTTTTCATTTACATTAACGATTTTTCGTAATTATAGAATTCGTTAGCATGAATTATTAAAAAAAAACATAATGTCGGTCCACAAAGACCCCTAGATACCAATTTTGAATGAAATCACATAATAATAGCAAACCTCATTCGTGATTATAAATATTTATGATTTCTAATCGAAAATTATTTATATCGGACCTCACAAACCGTACCGCTTGTGAATAAATCACAAATTTCTTCATCTGATTTTATAAAGTAAAGTTCATTACTTTTGAAATTAACATTTATCATTGTTATGAATTAGTTCATGTGGAATAATTTAATTTTAACCCAGTAAATCACGCGCTTTATTATAAAGCCATACACGAATAAAAATCTAGCAGGTGATTGAAAAACTGGCTTCATTTCCATAATCATTAATAATAAATAAATCAAATTTCTTGTAGGAACTATTTGAACAGAATACGTTTTCAACTGAAATGATTTATTTTATAAATATAAAATATCCCTCCGATTATCAACTAAGCCAACTGCCACTGTCAACTTACTTCAAATTAAAACAGACTCTCCTTAACCTCTCATTACCCGCCAGCCCCCTCCTCCGATAAGTTGTACAGAAAGGGATAGTACGAAAGGGGGTACGGTACGTTTCAAAACACATGTATTTGGCACACATGTATTGGTATAGGCACCGTACAGGCGTGGCAATTCTATGTCTTATTATTACTCTGAGATGCCAACTCAATGCGTCCATTATTTGTAGTCTTCTTCTTTATATTGTGCCAAATATCAGTATAGCTAATCATAAAACGCCAGAAATATATTCGATCAGTTTTATGTGAATGTTATTAATTGTTAACCTCAATTTTGAAATACTGACAGATAACAATGCTATTTGTTTTTTTACCTACAAAATAGTTTCTGAAGGGTGTCTTGGCCTCATCGAAAGTAGTGAGTCGATTATAATGTTTCAGCATACTTCAGCAAAATTAAATTATTGAACCATACAAAACATGGTGCCGGCTAGGTATGGTGTTTTTTCGTCACTTATATCAAATGAATGTCTACTGATAATGCCAATTTGGCTAGCGAAACGCACGTCAAGAGCCAGTATATGCGAAAATCTTACGAATGCATTGGAGCAGTTAGATATTGTCTCCTGTGGTACGGAAGAGGAGAAATCTCTATATCTATCATTTTTCATATTATGATTTGAAAATTTTGTAATTTTTTAAAAATTTTCATATTTGATATTTATTTGATGTTTTCATTGTTTCAATTTTCTATTTAGTTTTCTTCATATTCAGTGGAGGCACAAAATATCGGAACTAGTAGTTCCGATATGTCGGAATTCCGATATTCTGTGGTTGAAGTAGTGTCGTGAATAGTTGAAATGACAACGGACACATAGTGGCCAACAAAAAAGACGCATACAAATCCTAGTGTTTTACCGATTCACGTTTGTTGACTCAACTTTGTAAATATGTTGATAGATAGTGCAATAATCGAAATCTGTCGTGCGTATTTTGTTCAGATATTTAATTTATGGGTCGCGAGTTTTTGAGAAAATATTTTATATGAGGAAGGGGTCCAAGCTGATTACACCAGGAATATTCTGGTTATTCTATGAAACTCAATATATATGATCCATTGATTTCCTTATATGGTTCATTTTAGTTCTTATTCAGTTCGTTATCTACTCAGACAAAAGCGGTCTTCATTAGAAAACAAAAACACGAAATGTTTCAGAGAAGCCAAGAAAAGGGATATGAAACAGGAAGTGATCTAATATAAATCTAATTACGCTATCAAAGGTTAACAACACCTACATTTCTGTGATAATTTAAGGTTCATGGAATCCACTACCGAATGGGAATAAATTTGAGCTTCTATGTCTTCCGTTCGTAACATAAGTTCGTAATTTTATGAATCGATTGAGTGCTTTATTTTGTAATATTATCCAGATTGGTGCTGAAGAGACAATAAAACAAGTGTCTCATTCCAAAACAACAATGTACACCACTGAGGATAATCTACATATCTTTCTAAAGAGTTCACTCAGAAAGCAATTGCTTTCTTCCTTTCATTGGAAACTTTCTATATTTTTTGTAAAAATGAAGAAGCAGAAAGCCAAAACCTTTCTTTCCCAAAAATCAATCTAAAATATTATTTGACGGGATATTTTCTAACATAATGAATTCGAATTTTTTTTTCATTGTATTTTTTTGCTATCACATATACACTTTTTGATCCAATTATAGATGGAATTGCGGTAACGACAATATGAACATTTCATTGTTTTTGGAAGACATTTTTCATTTACAACTTGAGAACTGAATATAATTTATTTTACACCAGCCACAAAAATATGTTTCCAGTTGCTGATTCTGAATTCTGAGATCAGAATAAGTTTTAAATTTCACAGATACGTAACGCCTTCCAGGCTGGTTTCACTTCAATTTGGAACAAATGTGAAATTTATAACTTCATAAACAAAAAATACTTACCTCTAAAACGAAGTGGGCCGTCGAAACACCCAGTAATGATCATATAGAACATCTTGTTTTCATAAAATTTATTGGAGAATATATATTTTCATTAGGTTTAGTGAAATTTGTGTATGGGGTGAGATATTTTGGTTATTTCTGGAAGAGAAACGTGTGTATACTGATTTGAGTGAATAATTTTGCAAAATTTTGAGTTAGCAGAAGTGCAAGATTACTTGTATATTAGTATTGAATTACTTTATTAAAATGCTAAAACTACAGTAGGACTCTAATGATCTACTGGTATTTGGACAATCAAATTGAACTTTAACAAAAAAAACAGCCTTATTAAAGAAAAATATCCGAAAATGTTTCAAATGACTGACAAAAATGAATTGATTGTACCTAATTCAAGATTTCAAACAATATCTTATCACTGTAATAAAGAAAAGTGGGACCAGAGTATGATGAAAATAGTATGTACCTACTCACATATATACAAAATTACTGCATAAACATGTCCTTCTCCCGCATAGTCTTCACACATTGTTTGCAAAGTGAACTTACTGTGCAAACAATGTGCAAAAATGTGCATGAAAAATTATTTATCCAAAAAGTGATCTGGGTAAGTAGCGATAGTGATTGATGGTTGAAGTACAGATAATTGGATTCCTACTTTACATGCAAAAGTGATTATGAATATAAAAAATATATATCTAATTACAATTTAAATAATAGAGAACGCCATTTTGTTATAATACTTAATTACGACTTAATTACGTATATTTATGCTACCTAAAATGTATTTTGCAATAGAGGTGTTATAAAAACCCAGAAAAAACAGAAAACAGAAAAAACCCATAGTGCATTATTAAATCAGATAAAACTGGAAAATATGAAAAATGTGTTATTGACTCCTTTAGATACCTGTTGGGCTAACTATCTCAGAAAAATAAAATATACAACTGATGGAATTATACGATTTTGACATTTTGCAGAAATTTAGGATAATAAGCAACTTGGGATCTTCAAAGGAAACTTCGAAATTCAAATAGTTCTTGTTGCAAATAATAATTTGGACTGTTTATCTGAGAAGTATGCCAACCAAAACAATAATATCGTAAAAGTGTTACCATATCTAATACTAATACACTGTTGTTTCTTTTGCTGTGCTCGTAACGTTGCTGTTATTATCGTCTTCATCCGAGTTGTACTCTTCGGCAGCAGTTAATTTTCTAGCAGCAGCCTCCTGAGCTTGTCTTGAAGAGAAAAACATATTCAAGGGAAAATCTCTAATGAACAATCAGAGAATGATAAGCTTGGTCTTTTTTTGAACCAAAACTGTTGTGGATTTGGAAATAAAAAACATTGCTTGATTTATAGGAAAGTCCACAAGAAAATCAAAAGATATGGTAAAAAGTGTTGGGAAAGCTAATTTAGGGAAATTCTCACTCCTCAGAATTTTCCCTAAAATCATATATCATAAGACAGAGGTGTTATTTGATGATGAAGTTGGATGAAATTATTCTAGTTCTAAAACTAGCACTAAAACTCAATTTGACGGTTCGAATTTATTAGAGGAATTTTTTGATTGCATGAACTAGTTATTAGATTATATTTTTGGTCTCTCAACTCTTTTGTTGATTCGATTGAGATACTTTGTCGCCCGTTCTTGTTAGCGTTAGCCATTTTTTATTCAAAATCCAAAGAGTGTAACTTGCTGTGTATATTGCTTAATTTAAAAAAATTTTCAATACTTTTGCTTTCATTAGGATCTCAATTCAAGGTCTTCTTATGTATATCTTATGAATTGTGATTTTTTGACAAATTAGGTAATATTCAGCATTTTAATTTTTGGATTTTTTTTTTTAAGAATTTGAATATTACGAGTGAACCAAGTACCTATCGTTTGATATATCGATTCATGAAAAAATATAAATAGCAGATAGAAAATTGTTATTCACAAACAAAACTTTAGAATTGAGCCCAAGTCAATGAAAATATAGTTGACCAAAGAAAAAAGATTCAAGAAAACGAAATAATCAATCAATAAATGACAACAAACTCAATGATTTTGCAAAATTTCGTTTTTTAACTCTGGATCAACTGCTCCTATAGAACTCAAATATCACTGCGTCTTGCAAGAATTGCGGGTGGCAGACATTTTGGCAAAGTTTTTTCACAGCTTCATGTGAACAAACTAAATATTTGTACACCTTGTCAAATCTAGGAAGCGACTTCAAAGTTTCCGTAGTTCCGATATTCTGTGGTCTCGGCTTATGACCTTCACTAAGATGCGCGTGGTAGAAAACCCTTAAAGACGATCGACCGTCTTGTAGTGTCCACTTCAGTGAAGTATAGTACACAACAAAAGTCTGTGCTCTAAGAAAACGTCATTCGAATCGAAATTGAAACGAAAAGCTTTGTATGCGCAAGCGAGAGAATTGTTAATGTTTTTTTTTTCATGCAACGAGAAGCTGATAATGGCATAAGCATGGACCTGAAAAAAAGTTCAAGAGCGTTGTGCAAAAGCGGCAGGTGTAAGTTTGGGTAGCATTAAAAGTAAAGCTCGTGAATTGAAAACAATTGAAAATGGTGAGTCATCCTCTTTTTCAGCGCCTAATGAAAGAACAAAGTGTCTCAGTATGTAATAATTGTCATAAAAAATCGTTGACGAAAATGGTTATAAAAGATCTTATGAGTCTTTGAGGGAAGTAATGAAAGAAATAGGGTACAGGAAAACGGAGAAAATAGGAGATTGCTTTTGAGGAAACCGGCGATTCAGCAGTTGCGAAGAAATTTTCTCAGAGACATGAAGAAATACCGTAAAGAAGGTCGAACAATAATTTATATGGTTGAAACATATATCCATGAGAAGAGTTGAAATCATGATTTGAATGAAGGATTGCTTGCACCAATTTAAAAAGGGCAGGGACTCATGAATGCAGGAGGAGAAAATGATTTTGGGAAAAATTCATATCTAAAATTCAAATCCAACACAAATTCGGTCGAGTATCATAGCGAAATGAATTACGACAATTACAAAAATTGGTTGCAAGAAATGTTGATCCCAATGTTTCGGAAAAGTGCGTTTTGGTTATACACAATGCCCAATGTTCAGTATGTAAAGTGCCCAAACATGTCCTCGAGGAAAGATGAGATGATGAGAGAATGGTTAAGACGACAGAACATTCATTTCACGGATGATATGCATGCTGAAAATTGATCTCTATTCCATTATTGAAATCCATAAACCCGATTCAAGTTGTATGAAATTGATAGGATTATGGAAAATCATGGACATACTGTACTCAGATTGCCTCCTTATCATCCAGATTTGAACCCAATATAATCAGTATGGGCATCATTGAAACAATATGTGGCTGATAAAATGTGGATTTCAATTTTAAATAAGCTCAAAGTTTATGTGACGAATTCTTCACTTCGTTTTCTCAAGAGCAGTGGAAAAAACATTGTGAACACGTTAAACGTTTATAATAGATAGATTTTATTGATCCTTTTTGTTACATAATGTGTACACGGGATTAAGTCATAATTATAGTTAAGTTATATAGAATTTTATGCTTCGAAGGAACTTGTTCTTGATTTCGCAATAGACAAAATTATTATAAATATTCAAGGTGATAGTGACAACGATAGTACCAGTGAGGATAGTGATAACTCTACAAGCGATTCTGATCTGGAGTTGAACCTTTGTAATTTTTTGATCATAACTTTAATTATATTTTTGTTTCGATTCATCCATCTTAATGAATATAATGTTTGAAATTTAATCTTTAATTCTAGAATAAGTCTTTCTACCTTTCCTTATTGAACCCGAAATTAAAACCAATACAGACTGCTGGAAAACAAAGTCATTAAAATTCAATAACGTAAATACCACATCATGTACTATATATCTAAAGTAATAATTGATCATCAATTAAAAAACCATAAACACTCGTTACTTTTTGCGGCGAGGACTGTACTCTCAGGCTACTTAAAAACCCAAATAGGCGCACCAAGTCGCTAAGTAGGTTTCATCCTTTTCCATCCTAATCGTTCTCTGTCAGTAGTGTACGCAGGTGGTGACATGTTACAAGTTGCTTCCTAGATTTGACAAGTTGTACAGTTGATATGACGCAAAAGTGGTTCAAATATTTCAACCGTGTCTTTTGATTAAATAAAAAAGGATTCTGTTTAGAAAAAAACATTCCGTTAGCCTAATTGAAATATGGTTGACTGATAAAAGTTGGACTTAATGCGCCTGAAAAGAAGCAAAAGCCAAACACGTTGGAAGAGAGATAACTGATAAAAGTGACATTTGACAAGAATATTTTCATGAGAGATTTATAATTTATAATCAGTATAAGTTGATCGCGGGATTAGATTTGACATTCTTTTTTTGCATGTAATGCGTCGCGAAGTGAAAGTAGATATTGATTTGCTGAATTTTGATATAACAACTCCTCTTCAAAGTAAAATATAGTTCTTAATATAACAAAATAACTAATTCTAGACGTTTATTTTTACCTTTTCTGTTGCTCGTACGCTTGCGTTTGTAAATTTTCTTCGTCTCGTTCTTTCTGTTTCTTCTTGAGGAACATATAAGCCAGATATACAAACAATAGAACTAGTGGAATAATTATTGCCAGAACGGCTCCAGAGGCAATGGCTGATTGGCGCTGAGAATATTCTTGTTGACCTATGAGTTATCAATCTATGTTAGTATCATTGTACACTGGTGATTTTGTTTTTTACCTTACAAATATTGCAATCTGCATTCATCAAATACTATTTGAATTATCACCCATATCAAAATTAATTATTTCTTGCTGTCAAGAAAATATCACAAATATTCAAAGAAATATAATAAAGAAATATGTCACATTGATTTGTTACTTTACACGGTTTCTGGAATACAATTTTTTTGGAGTCGCCGATTTGTCTACCCGTCGAAAAAAAAAAAAAACAGTATTTTCCGGAATTGTTACGTACGTTATTCTCATCTCATCGTATTTACAGTTCTCGAAGACCATGAAGTGGCCAATATACAGATGTTTTGACAGTTTAAGTTCTGCCTTTCAGACTTATATTTATATTTAAAATGAAGAGGTAAAATAATGACATCAAATGGCCATTTCACATGGTAGGGATAAAGATAAACCTTTCAGTTCTTATACCAAATCCATTGAATTCATTACGTCCCTAGCATGTGAAATGCCTTTGTCAATCTGTTAAGATTATTTTTATTCCTAAAAATGTACAATGACAATAAATATTTCACACAACATGAAGTAATGAATTGAAAAACTATCCACATGCTAGAGATAAATTGCAATTGAAAAATGTTCTTGAAATGGAATCACTTCACCTTTTCTGTCAAATCAGCAATCTGAGACAGCATCGAGGAAAAATCCGGAAGCTTCTGTCTTCAGTTTGTGTCTTCTCGATCAACTGTTAAACGTCTGTGACAATACTGCTTTGACTACTGAATCGAGTTTTGTCAGGTTTCCTTACTTTAGCGTATCCGTCAGAGCCATAATCCAATGCAGGTTTATTACCTGTCTGTATTAAATCGGGGCTTTGATTTTGAGAAAAATCAAACTGATTCGTTGGAGCTTTATAAGGTTCGTTGTAGAGCGAACTATTTGTCGGACTAACAGGAACACTAGGAGTTTTATCAGGCTTTCGTACGTCTTCATATCCAGGAACATAGTTAGGATCCCAAGGCTTATTTTCGAAGTCTACCTCCGGACGACCTTTCAAAGGTTCGTGGGTTCTGTACGACTTGTCATAACTTATCCTTCTTTTTTTCATAGATCCCGAATCATTTTCTGACTTGTCACTGGGATTGGGAACATAGTCGTCATCGTCGTCGTCTTCTTCATCTTGGTATGGACTGAGTGCCCGATTGAAGGATTGCAATTTTTTAGGTTTAGTTGAATCGTTGTCCTCCCATGGGTCGCCTTTGATTTTTTGATACACTTTGTATCCCGCAAAAAGTATCAATAGAATTAATGGTATAAGAACTGCAAGGATTATGGACCAAGTGATCATGGCGTTTCGGGAAGAATATTCTTGTTGACCTAAGCGAAAGAAATAGTTTGGTTAGTAACTGTATTGAATATCAGTTGTTCATTTGGTTTTTCAAAATTATATTGGTATTGGTATTATATTGGTCAATATCTGAAGTCGTAAATGAAAATAAATATTTTGATTTCGGTCATAATCCGTTTTCCAGTCCTATTTATTGTCAATTTGGCTTTTATTAGAAAGGAAAGTTTGCTGTCTTTGTTCATGTTTCACTGCCTGAACCACTGTGCATGCTGTTTTTGGCGAATGCATTGACTTAGGATGTGGGGGTTGAGCAAACCGGCCATCGGATGCCTGCTTCCACGTAGCCACGCTGGATACGGGAATGACAAAATCACTTGTGGTTCTGTTATTCCTTAACTGAATGGCATCCCAACGATGGCTTAATCCTAAGGTGTGTGTACGTCAGAGCCGTACTCTTACCATCTGACCTGAAAGACCACTCTCCATACAAATTAATCGGCTTCGTTAAGAAGCTGAGTTTATTTTACCGAGTGTGAATAGGTGTGATCCACAACAAACCCTTGCTGGTTGTGGTGGAGGGTCGAATAGACCCACTCATTTTGGACCTAACCTAACCTCTGTTAGAAAGCTTACGTCAAATAAAAATCCCTAATAGTGTATTTACTACACTGCACTAATATGGTTTTCAGCTTTTGGGAAAGAAAGGTTTTCTAGCCTTATATTTCTCCATCTTGATACAAAAATGTGGAAGATTCTAAAATTTTTGTACCAAGATGGAGAAGTAGAACGTCAAAAAATCTTTCTTTCTCAAAAATTTATCTCTCCTAAAAATATACTCTTTCAATGGTTTTTAGAATTTCTTCCACCCAAGAGGGAGACTCAAGAAATCACTTATATTAACTATAAATACAAACTTTTTAAGAAAGGTTCAACAATAATCTATAAACTGTGAATGAAAAACTGTGTCTAATTCTGAAGACGGAGACAGAGCAACGCCACCGAAACGATAAAATTGTGGAAGGTAAGGATACACAAAGAAGGTCGATAAAAATTGACATACATGTCATCTGAAAAATGGAGTTGTTTAAATAGTACCTATATACGAAGTCAATTCGAATGGCATAAAAACTAAATAGTTATCGAACGTCTGCAGTTTTTTCGTATGGCATTGGCGGCGTGGTATAATTTACGGGATCTTATCATTATTTTAATGGGGAGGTTTTATATGGTATACTAACAAGTAAATTTCTCAGACCCGGTACATTAGTCTTATTTTGATGTTCGGATTGATTTCGTATAGACTATACTTGGTATCATCAGTTATTGTTGTCTGACGAATTTCTCAGTAGATCCGGGTTTCTCACATCATTTGAAAGATTGATTTGTTCTTCGGTTTCTTCTTGATTTAGATCTAGATTTGGTATTTGATCTAGGGAGGTTTCTCCAACAGATTTAGAAAAGAATTGCCTAAAACTTTGATCTAACAATTTCCGTTTGACAACTTCAGCTTCAAAAACAACCCGCTTTCTTTGGAGTCAATGTTCTCATTGGTACTTTTAAGAATTCCGTGTTGTATGAATTTCGAGAAAATAATTTCGATTTACTTTTCTTTCCGCGAGAGTAAGTCTGAAGAATGTGAATCGATGAAACCGTCTGCTTCTTTTCTTCCATCTTTTGGTTCACATGTTTGTTACAAGGTTAAGTGGTAGATCAGGACCTCACTAGGTTATACGTAGTGGGCTACTGAACTTCGCCTTTTAGGTCAGCAGTTATGTGTAAATTATTACAAAAAAATTGTTTTTCATGCTGTTCTAATAAAGACATATTATTATTATTTGATGGAAATAACTACTTTTCTCGCTAATACCACGACTAAGCTGCTTTTAAGGTTTTGTTCACTACATTACACTGACATTGCAGAAAGGCTGAAATTTTGAATGAAACAATGCGGTGAAAGTTCTGAAGATGTAATATGAAAATATTAAACAGTAGTTATTCCACCAAGGAACCTTATGAACTTAACCCTAGCCTAACAAATACACTTTTTTTTCTGACGATATTCCTCTCAATATGGATTCTTATTATTGATTTGCGTAGTTACTTTAGGTTACAGAATGACCCAAATTGAAGTGAGATGTCATCGTTCAGGATTGTCTTTCGAAGACAGTTGAGTCCGGCATATCGTGTCTGGTTTTAGCCCCTAAGTCATAGCTCTTCATCTTGATGTTTCAAATGTCATGTTTCTTCTATCTCAGTTATAATGTTCAGGGTATGCTGCATATTTTATATCTATTATCATCCAAAAAATGTAGTGATTCATCCATCATAAAGTTCCTTAACAATAAAAACAATTTCCACATCCTTTGAGGGCAGCCCATTGCCAGCTCTGCCAATATTGTTTGTCTCATGACGTTAATCAATCTTTAGTTGGGATTGCTCTATCTGTATTGATTCGATGACAGAGTAGGAAAACAAAACTAGTGGGTAGTCCATAAAGATACGATATATAATATCGGTTTTTTTTTTCTTCTTGAGATACACAGGATATATATTACGAGAAGCTAAAATGTCCACTACAAACGTCCTGTGAGATAATATGGTAATTGTAGGTAAGTTTGGTAAATTGTAGGTTTGAGTCTAATTTAAATTTGGTCCATATCATCAGTTTATAGAAATTGATTAGTAGATATGAGGCAGATAATGAAGAAATAACCGTTTTCCAACCTCTAGATTCAGCTGGAATACCAACTTTCCAAAGATTTTATATATTGACAGTAAGAATATGCCGTAGAGTGAACTGTTAAGTCATTATTTCGATATTATATTCTTCCGTTAATAAATCATTTCTTTATTTCTTTCTGAAAAAATATGGAAATAAATACTTACGTAAGCATTCGGTGTAGCCATATTCAGGAGCATTCCACGTGCCATCTGCCAAACATTCTCTTCTGGGGTCTCCCACCAATACGAAGTCTTGATTGCATTCGTAAGTAACCTTGGTTCCAGGTATAAAAAGAAAAGTACTCTTCCTACCGAATCGCGGTGTTTCCAGAACTCCGCAGGAAACAACTTTCTGCCTCGTCGTTTCTTTAAGTTGATATATGGTTGCTTTATAATTCTGAGTAAAATGAGCAAGGTCTCTGTTGAGCGTCATGGCATAATCGTAATAGCATTCGTACATTTTTGTGCTACAAATGTCGTAAGTTCTCTGTATCTGTATCGACCTGTTTGCGGGTATTATGTCCTCAGGTAACATAAGGAACTGCGGTTTGAAAGTTTTGTTGTTGTACGTTGCCGATGATCTGCCGAATTCTCTGAAAAATAGGGATCTACCTCTTTTCGGATCTAGTACGTCGTCCACCATCCATTTAGAACCAAAGTCGTTGTAGACCCTTTCCATATCATTGATATTACCCACGATGGCAGCCTTCGACTCATCAGGAAGAGTGAAGTCATCTTCCTTATTGAAACTCCAGTTGCCAAAGAGACCAACAGTTTTGTTCTGTAATGAAAATAATGTAAGTACCCTTTGAGATGTGAAGATTCCCCACATTTTTTATATCAAGATAGAGGAGCAGAAAGTCAAAAACTTTCTTTTTCAAAAAAATTAAAAAAGGTTTTCAGTCGCCGGGCTGAAACCACTATTGATTCATTCATTGACGAATTCACTATTGAATTAGAGAAAACGAAAACTGGGCTGGTAGGCCACAGTCAAATGGACATTGTAGTACCAAAAGTTTTGTCGGCTACTGTGTCAGTAGTATGTGCGTTGACTGCGACGATCAAGGTTATATCACGAAGTCTCAAAAACGACTCACTGCTGAGTTCAGTGTTCACTTGTAATTATAATTGTAGAGGTTGGTGGGGATCATGGTGTGGATAGCGGCGGGTATGGCGTTGGGCGTAATGGTGGTGGTGATGAAAGTGTCCATGTAAACGCTCACTCCTGATTTTTCCGAACTTTTGCTGGGTTGTTCTGATGGGTCCACGTTGTTGACAGGTATGATGCTGGTAGGCTGTCGATCAGATTAATATTCTAGTCCATTTCTGGTATTTTTAATCAATGGATACCACGTATACCTTCGTCTTTTCTGGGATGCTTATAGACTTCAGTGGCCTCCCTATGAAGTCAGGCGAAGCCTGTTTCTTTTAGAACATGTTCTGCAATTGCGAGTTTCTCCGGTTGCATACGGCGGTAGCTGCCTCTGACAACTGCCGATTAAAAAATTAAAAGTGGTATAAAACATAGAAATTTTCATTTCTTTTTTCAGTATCGAACTTATTGAATGTTGCCGTGAAAAGCGCATAGAGCTGCAAAGAGATAATGTTAAAAAATAAATAAATTTTTTTTTATTTTGTGTTTTTTTGTTGGTCCGGTTACTTCTGGGACCACCATGAATAGGCTCGTGGGTAGAATCTTGTTTGACTCCAGATCTTTCGTAAGATTTCTGAACACTAATGATATCATACCTGAGGAATACGTCGAGAGAAGATGTTCAAACTTTAGTCAAATTGAAATAAAAAACGTACCATATCAATATTAGGGAATAACGAAATAAAGAATTTGCGGAGCCGTTGGAAGTTATTTTATTACTCCGTGCCATATATTTGAAAAAATGAGTCTAATATCCTTATTTTGTTATGTTATCATTTTCATCATTAATATCATTGATATTACTTACGATGAATGACCAAGGCAGAAATACCCTCGCGGTCATGAATCCCTGGTTATCCATTACTTGAACTCCTGCTCCATTATCAAACATAATGATGACTTCAGACTGATTGAGGATATAAGTAGGTGTATAAATAGTCACTCCTGAAAATAGAATTCATTATTTGATATACTTGTTATACATTCGAATTTTTCTCGCCTTGGAAATGTTGGAATTTCAAAGACGGCCTGTCGAAGAACAACTTCCTATTATCAGCTATGACATCCAGCCTATACCTCCACCTAGCATCCAAGGGCCTTCTTCTGACCTCCACTGCTATAGTGTTGTTTCCTCTTGCCACAATTGAAGTCAGTTGAGTTGCACGTACTTCTCCGTAGGCGTTAGGGTCCATTTGCTCAAATCTGCCTTGCACCTCCAAGTTGTCAGTTTGTGTCACAGATTTCACAAGAGCAAACTCTCCTTTTCCGTTGAAGGTGTACTCGACATCATCGAAAGTGATGACGTGGGGATCTCCGTAAATCCCAGCAATCCCTGGAGCTTGATACGCGACACAGTCCTGAGTTGGTCTTCTTTCGAATCTCAGCGTTTCGCAACCCACTGCCTGTTCTTCCTGCCACAAACAGCAAAGATACTTCGGTACCATGTCGTTGAACCATTGCGATAAGGTTGGAACTTTTGTTGCTTCGTTGTAGGGCATTTTTCCCAGATTGTGGCAACGCCGTGGACTTGAACCCCACTGCTGATCGTAGGATAACATGAGATATCCGTTTTTGTCATAGCAGCATTGCTGTTCTGATCCTTCCAACCTGGAATATATTGTATATTTTTAGTCATGTTGTTGGTGTTGAACGAAACCAAAAAGAAATTAATACAGTGTAGATGAAGATGAAGACATGAACTATAAACAAACGAATCTGATACAAACGAAACTGTGATAGCTCTAATTTTTACGGTTTTTTTTATATTTCCTTTTTTTAGTAGGAGCATCATAAGAAATTACTGTGTCATATGCAAAGGATAACGATACGCCGGCGTCTAAATGGTGGTTTTGGAACTGTAACTTGGGGTATGCCCTTACCACCATTTACGAGGTAAAGATATAACCTGAATTATTCTTCTGACACCAATATTTTCCATATGTTCAAAATTACATTAGCAACCATGATGCCTCGAGAACTTTGTTGCCACGTAAAAATAATTCCAGATATGCTCTATTTGTTCAGTGAGACTTTCTATCGTTGATGTTAAAGGCATACATTTTGAAAAAAGCGAAATTTGTTTATACTCAATTCCAACTGATAATTTAGTTGCATCCCAAAAATCCAAATAACATTAATTTTTATTTCAAATTCGAAATCTTCCAAAGCCTGGTTTTTGAAACGTTAACTATTCTTGCAATTTCTTAGCTCTTTTTTGATAGGCAAAATCATTAAATAGAAGTTACTGATAAGGAGATAATTTTTTTTGTGAGATATACTTTCTTTGTGCAGTAATTTAGAAACATGGATAGTACTATCGGTTTGTTACATACTTATGCTCT
The DNA here is from genome assembly GCA_015342065.1 of Leptinotarsa undecemlineata. Lineage (NCBI taxonomy): Eukaryota > Metazoa > Arthropoda > Insecta > Coleoptera > Chrysomelidae > Leptinotarsa > Leptinotarsa undecemlineata. Next base: position 295 of record WOGP01000456.1, on the reverse strand, counting down.
TCAAGCATCTTTTTTGGATTACCAAAATTCTGTGGTTATCTGTAGAATTTGCCCAAAAAATAATTCCATATCTAACACAAGATTGGACGTATGCATGATACGCAGTTAATGCAGCCATTATGTTAACTGACTGGGACAATAGATACCTTAAGTGCATAGCAGTAGTCTGCCATATTTAGATCTAGTTGGTTGCTTGATTCCGTGTTAGGAATCACACGTTAAAAGGTAAGACCTCGTTAGTCCTTAGCTTGCACAAGTTTCTCAACTTCTGAGAGTTGTCGTTCGTATGGGGGCG
>WOGP01000455.1:0-24638 GCA_015342065.1 Leptinotarsa undecemlineata | reverse complement strand
TTTAATTTACTCTCCGGTTTTTAAATTGGCACGTCCGCATTGTGAACTGTAAATTCAGGTACTCAATCAAGTACCTGAATGGTATATATTGGCGAATGTAATGAATCATTGTTAGTTTATTGTGTAAGTAAGTTTGAAAATGTCCATATAGGACGAAACTGCAGTAACGTTAATTACAATTAAAGGTGGTATAAAACATAGAAATTTTCATTTCTCTTTCCTTCTATTAGTAAATGGCCCAGCTGTTTACGCTGGCAGGCTCCATACATTCCGAAAATAGCAGCAATTTTTATCATCAAATATTTGTCATCTGTCGCCTCATTTATAAACCTCTGTACTGGTTCAAACGCAAGAGTTTTTGATTCTTCGGGCCTAAAATTTCAATTTTTTCTTTCTCCACAAAGTTGACCAGTTCCGTATTTTTTATTTCCGTTCTGGACAGGCTCAAAAGTAGGTTTCGCAGAAATTTCCTTTGACGCTTTTGAGTCTACACCAGTTAAGAAAATCAGAAGGTGCGATATCATACTGCTGAGCCGACTTTTTGGTAAAAATCCAATTGAAGCTCTTTTTGCAGCATCTTCAATATTGTCAGGAACACAATATTCCTCACTATTGTTCTTCATTATGCAAAACATTGAGCACCAGCAAGAACTCAAAGTGTGACATTAAATAAAACGGTTTTTTTGATCGGATTATCACGCGTGATGAAAGGTGAATCATCTTCGACAACAAGAGATATTCATGAAATTAATAAATTCTGACATAGGCGAGAAATTAGGAAAATTGAAGAATTAACAAGAATATCATCTTCGGATGATTATCCGAAGTCGATTGTACTTACGAACAATCGAAACGTCGTGAAGTTACTTGTTTGAAGTCTTTTCCATTATTTTGCAATCGTTTTCGGGTAATAACATAAAAATAATTTTGTATAGTGACAATCGAAACGTCGTGACGTAACTTGATTTGAAACCTTCTCAATTTTTTAATTTTTTATCATTTTTTCGTAATTCATTTCAACTATTTCATTTCATTCGTCTCATTTTATTTTGATTTCAGGTTTTATTGCTTATTTATAATTGATATTTCAGCTATCCATCACAATTCAATTTGTTTTATTCATAGATTTCGAATCAACTTTTGAAATTAACTAAATTATATTTCTTGAACTTAAATTGTCACTAGATGAAGTGATCAAGTGTCAAGTTTCTGAATTATTTAACTCTTTCCAATGATGGCTTAAACGGAAAATATAACAAAGTGAAGATTCTTACCCTAGGGTTCAATACACCAAACCTCACAACTTCTGATCGAGATCCTATTTCCAGAACCCACCAAGAAAACATAAGATTGTTTTAAAGACCTTTAAATAAACTCCTTCGATTTTGGAAGCTGGGGATTCCGGCAGTCTCTAGCAGTAGCCACCTCAATTCTATGTTTTACAGTGCAACCAGACATGTCCAAAATGACCCCATCCTTGTGTCAACTTCATTTCTGTTTTCATGCTATTAGTGATATTTTTTGCTTGTGTACTTTTTATGCTTCTATGCTTTTTATGCTCTTATGATTATGCCTTTCCATGATTTTGATGATTTTGTTTTGAACTATTTTTCCTGGCAGAACTTAAAATATGAAATTCATTCAAATGGATGATTCTCATGAGATTAACTTAAACAACCACTATGTGTTCTCTATATGAAACCAGACAGAGAAAGTGCATTTTCAAAACATCGTACTTCACACAGAGATACGGTATAGGTTCAAAGTTTAGGCAATGCAACCACATGTTCAATTAATATCTAAAGACATACACACCGATTCTAAGTATGACATTAATTAGATTAAATATCTCTTTCTGTACCTCAGTCTATGTTAATCACTATAAAAAATTATTCTATGCCTGAACAAATGAAAAAGAGTACTTATTGATTTAAATTTGTATATCTGTCCGTAACATGAATGAAAATAATCTAAATGAACCATATCAACTTTGAATAGGTTTCATTATTCTGACTATGATGCAGACTGCTGAAAAGAATTCCAGATCTGTGAAAGTATAAAATATTTTAATTACGTATTCTCAATAAATTGTGACTCAAATGTATTTCCTTAATATTACATAGATAATTTGAATACAGGAAAAACGATTCTGAACGACTTTCAGAAATGATACTCTCATTCGAATTCCTAAAGCTATATTGTTTTCTTTTTCATTCTCATAGAGAATCAAATCAAATGTTTCGTTTGAAAACTCAATTGCCATTTTTTTATTTGTAAAAACAAATAAATTTCACTATTTGCATCGTTGACGTATCCAGAGCAGCATCATAGCGTGAATCGACATTGAGAGAATATACTGAGTAGAGTGGGCTGAAAATATATTTCTATTTTCATTTCTCAATGCTATACCGAAAACAACGTGTCTCTTTTATGGGTTGAAAAAATGCAACAAAGGAAAAAAACTTTCATTCTGTGCATTTAGAAACTTGCGTTTCAAAGCCTTCAATATAGTTATTTGATCACTTTTCGAGTGCTAACCGGCTGTAGTACTGTGCAGTATTAAATTTTTTCAAACCCACTAGTCATGTGCTTTTTTATAAATATAATGTTGACAGAACAATTACCTGTAAGCAAAATGAATAAATAGGCAATTTACATTTATCCAAATGAGTTTATTAATTACAAAATTCATCGTGAAATATAAATTGTCAATTCCCAAACTTCAACATTTCATTGTGCTTCTCATAGTAATCCTTCAAATATTTGGAACTGTGATATCTTGTTTGCTTGAAAAACTTGGCATTGAAGCTTTTGATAGCAGCGTTGTTCGTATGAAACCATCTCTGTTCTTGGCACCAACAAGTTTGGAGGAGGCTACAGGTACCTATTTCACACAGCGCTCCACCGCTTGCGTGTAACACGGGAATTTATGGAAGTTCCATTCTTTTGCATTGTTGGCAATAGACATCTTGGCCCTCATTTGTTCGTCAGATAGTCTTCGCAACAATGGTAGTGGACAAATAGCACTAGTAGTCCAATCAATAATTTCGTAATATTCTTTAGTCTGGAAGTTGTGTTTTAGGAGTTTAAAAGTTCGGATTAGTGATTAAGGTGATTGATCCAATGATTGAAAGGAATGCGTTTTTTGCGTAAACAGAAAACTTGGTCCTTAGTATGACCGTTAATGAAAGGGAACATATCAAAGTTGACGGTTAGAAGAATCATAAAAGCAAGGTCCGTAGATTCCAATGAAAATACTTTTAATAACCCATTGTGTTTTTATAACTCTAAGATAAATGATTTTCATTACAGCAGTTCAATATCTAGATGTTTGGACATTTTAAAAAAATTGTAAAAGTTGTGATTTTAGTGAAATTTCGAAATTTCAGGTATTGTGTGCTAGCTGGGATTAGGTTATTTTTGTTGCATTTTGATAACCCATAATTAGAAGAAGTTTTCTTCGTTATAGCATTAAGAAAAATAAATAAAAGTATATTTTCAGTCCATCTTAGTACTGAGGTTATTAGTTATCAACGCAATTGCATAATTTATTAATTATGACACTCAAGAACTGATAAAATATTTTCATAAAATGATATATGATGTAGTTGGCTGATACTTCATGAAAATCTATAATGTGTTCAAGTAACAATTCATTTCGAAAATTTTACTGAACAGTTTACAAAACCACAACACATGTTTCACCATGTAATAACTTACTCGTAGGTGTTTGTACGTGAAGAGCCCTGAGGTTACTTCAACTCCATAAAATGAATTTGTACACCTCTAAACTTTTCGTGATATCTGTATTACATTGCAATCATACTTCAACTACAATTGCGACAACTTGCATCTGTAGTTGAAGTCGGTATGTTCTGGGAAAAAAGTTATTGTGACCATTCTGTGTCACAATTCTTTTCTCACGTTTTAATATCACTTCATGAGAATTCCGGAAATTCTGGTGTCACTGAACTTCAGGTGTTCCGTGAAATATTGCGCACTTAACCCCGACAGTAATAACCGGAAAGCTCGAGAAAGTAGCAGGTTTGCTTTGGGAAGAATATTACCTGAAGAGGATGAAAAACCGGCTCCTTCCCCGTTGAAAATTAAACCGGAATGAAACATGAATTTCCACTTTATGAATGTGAAATAATTCAGATGATTTTCCGAGGATTTGAAATGTAGAAACGTAATCTCCTTGCACGAATGTCATTAATTGCGTATTACCTTGGAGCCTTTGGAGTGTGAAAGCAAAGAGAAATGGGTACAAACGGGAATGACTTGAGCTTTGGCGAAAATTATGTCAGCAAAGAATATGAAGACCAAGACTGCCTGACGGAAATTATCAAGTGACAAAATGGTGAAAACTATGGGAATTGAGAAAAAATTCAATGTATTAATGACAATCATTTGATAATGATTAATATACTACGTAAACTAACTAAACTTATGAGGAACTATCTAGCTAGTCAGTAATCCATTACTTTCATAAATTTTGTATGTGTATAAAACAGAATAAAATATCTGTTAAAAAAATAAGATAACCGTTCAAATTTTGTGGGCTGCATGGATTTGATATTGATTTTTTCATTTTCTTGTATCGGTACACTCATTTCAAATATATGCTTACTTCAAGTAAGTACTTGTTATATGCTCTAGTAGTTTCAACTGTTCAAATCGATGTATTGCAAGAAATTAACTTTTTCCAAAATAGCTAAGAATAAATCCATTTGATGGAGAGACATTTTTTTGCAAGATGACAAAAACGGTTTTTCTACTGAAAGCTTGAATGTTTATCTTGTTCATGAAGCTCATAATTAATTTTTATTTCACTTTATGGGCGCAAGTCAAATAGTATAATTGTTGAATTTCATTTTTTGGCTCTACCGCCTTCATTTCGAGTGGTATGAAAAAGGCAGAAAAACTAAACGATATTGTTCCATATTTTTTATTGTCAGATATAAACCAATTTGCAATGCGGCATCTCTTTTATCACAAATGGATCAAAAACAACTTCTGTGAGGGTGTTGTCAGTGGCAGATCCAAGACAGCGATATCAACCTGCCTAAGAAACTATGTGCCTGTATTTCAAGCGAAAATTTACGTATCGAATTGTGTGCAGAGATATTGGAAAAATCCAACCTGACACACAAATCATTAAAAATATTTTCGGATAGTCAAGCAGCGTTGGAAGCTCTTGGATCTTAACGAACAACGTCTAAATTTGGCCTAAATTGCCAAAAAAGACTCTCCTCCATATGAAGACTCAACATATTGTCCCTGGTCTGGATATCTGGCCATAGTTGCCTGAAAGGCAATGAGGCTGCTGACTCCCTTGTCAAGGAGGGTGCTGCAGGCAGCTTCATCGGACCAAAACCTGTCATTGGCATCACTTAAGGCTTTGCCAAACAAAGTTTGAACACCTGGTTGACAAGAAAATTTATAGACTTCTGGCAGAATTTTCTAGGATTGGCTCACTCCAAAGCGTTTATCCACCCTTCGTAGCCCTAGTTTTTCCATAATTATTGTACCCACTGTGATAACAAATTCCGCTTTGTATAACAATACATATGTTTTCCGACGTTTTTCTCATCATCATTGTATGATCATACAATTTCAGTTCAGAGGGTCTAGAATTCAAAGCTATAAACGAATTCTACATATCGAAAAAACATGTAATATACCAAGTAGCGAATAAAAAATAAATCAAAATATTCCTAACCATCTACGCACTCCACGATATCTCATCAGATGTTTAAATTGCCATTCGTCCTTCTTTGAACATATTTACGATCTTGCTATAATTTTTTTATGGAATTATAGCTATGCAAGCCTTCCTTATTGTTTTTTTCAATTCATTAATATTGCCGAAGTTTGAGCCGATCACCTTATCTTCAATGGAGCTCCACAATGGAAAGTCTAAAAGGGTCAGGTCAGGTGAACGTGATGGCAATTCAATAGGACTATTGTTTCCTGTACATCGTCCCGGCATATTCGCATTGAGAAAATCCTGCAAATAGCTTATCATTTTGACAGAGCTCCATCGTTTTGAAAATACTGTTATTTTTTCAGGATATTCAAATGCAAATCTATTATGACTCAACTAGAGTCTCTGAGCAAATTTTCGAAGTTTCAGTTGAAGACAAAATACTATTTAGTGAAACTTGTATTTGTCGAGCTCACAGCAATGTTCATTACCTTTTTTGGGAAAACTATTTTATGTTACATGCTCCAACACATAGATGACGCCAGTCATCTCGACTTCATCAGTTAGTACTAACCTTTAAAAGGAAGTTGTTGAAATTTCATGATATTCTACTCATAAGTTTGTAATTTATTTTGCCGACAGTGGCAAAACGATGGTTCAAAATCAATTTCGTGCTTATTGATAGGAAAAATACCATTCAGACGAAGCAATGGCTTGAAAAGTGTTACAATGACTCCACTCCAACAAAAACAACAATTAAATGTTGGTTTGTTGACTTCAAACGTGGTCGTAGAGTCACCGATGATGCACAAGGGAGTGGACGTCCAAATGATGCAGTAACACTGGGAAGTATAAAGAAATTTACAAATTCATTTTGAGTGATTGCAAACTGAAGTTGCATGAGTTAGCTGGCATTGTGAAGATATCAGAAGAATGAGTTGGCTTTAAATTACCTGAGCATTGACTATGAGAAAGCTCTGTTCAGAGAGGGTGCCGTGCGAGCCCATTGTTGACCAAAAACAAGAACGACTTGATGATTCTGAGCATTGCTTGACCATGTTTGAACACAACAAACCTGAGTTTTTGCATCGGTATGTGACAGTGGATGAAACAGGGATCTATCGCTCCCTTCGGAATCAAAACGTTCGCCATCTGAGTAGATAGCAGCTGGTGAACCTCGTCAAAAGCGCCTGAAAAGACAACAATCGGCTGGAAAGGTTATGGTCTTAGTGAAATTGCATGAAATGGGCTTCGAACTGTTTCGTCATCCACCGTATTCTCTAGGTATGGCCTACAGCTACTATTTTCTGTTCGCAGATTTCAAAATAATGCTCACCTAAAAAATTTCGCTCGAATGAAGGGGTTATTGCTGATACTGAGGCCTATTTTAAGATAAATCATTCTACAAAAGTGGTATTTTATTGTTAGAACGGCACTGGCTTGATTGTTTGGCTCTTGACGGAAATGTCATTGATGAATAAAGCAAATTTTGATAAAAAAAAACTTGTTTTCTTTTTTATTCCCGGGACTTTTCAGCCATGGTGTTATACATGTGTGATTCCTACCGTGTAGGAATCACACGTTTAAAGGTGAGACCTCGTTAGTCCTTAGCTCGCACAAGTTTCTCAACTTCTGAGAGTTGTCGTTCGTATGGGGGCGGCAGCTGATTAACGGAAAAACAGATTTTAAACATATTTTTTTTTCGAGAAATGCTCAAGGACAAACTTCTTTCACAGGGATAGTGGCTTATCAAATAATATACTATTCTTCACCTGCATTCAAGACATACAAAACACACAATAAGCTATTGACAAAATAATAATTGAATTGAATTTCCCTTTTGGCCGTGTCTAAAATCATATCCAGTTTGAGTTATTGTTGTTTTGTTCGTATAAAACAGTTCCGTAAAACATATAATATGTTGGCTCGCATGTTGGCATCCTAAGAATGAGAAGGTTAGTCTCATGAAGTAGACAAATTAAATACCATTTGATGCACCCTGTATAATAGTATGTTAGTTCTTAAATATCCCGTTATAGAAGTAATACTAGCTACTGAGGTGTTTCTTACATCACGTCAATAGACAGCTTTGATATTTGAGCATATAGTGTAATTTCACTTATTTCATCATTTTTCCATTTCCAAAAATAAAAATTTTGTGGCGCATTATATAGTTGTAAAAACTGTAGTGTTTTGGATTTTGCTGGTGAAAATCGAATTCTTTTTTTACTGAATAAAAAACATAGTGAAGGTCTAATGAACCAGTTGAACATTGGTTTAAGGAATTTTATGTTTTATGTGCTTCAACTGTGATTAACTGAAATTTGGGCCTAAAATTCCACTATCAGCAGGCTTAGTCATCTTGCAAATGAGAATGAATAGGGTGTATCAGATACTTTTCCAAAGATAAAAAATGTTTGAAACATATTTTCATAACTATCTGGATTGTGTATTTCATGTCTACGAGTACCTACGTTGTTTTTCTTGTCGTATCAATATCTAACATATTTTAATTTTTTGAGTCATTAATAATATCGAATAACAAATGTTCTCACGTAATAAAAATAATAATAATTGCGGTTTATTGAAAAGAAAACGCAATTTTGCTCAACTGTTTTATTATAAAATAAAAAGAAAAGTAATTTTGTGGAATGAGTGAAAATTCTCTTGAGATTCTCTTTTCACCTCCCAAATTTCAAAAGCATCAACGTGAATTATATGATAATTTTCAGAGCTATTTTCAATGAAAAGATCAAATGCTTCCCAAAGTTCCACTCAGCATGTGGGACTAAGGACTAAAGGAACAGAAAGTTGGCTCCGAAAAATTTCTGGTTTTATATTCGAATGTTAGGATCAGTACTCATTTGAAATCAAAGGTGTGTTGCATAATCCGATAAAAATGTTGAACGGTCACCAAAGATTGTGTGTATTTAATCTATAACCGCCTTCTTTGATAAATAATATTTCTCTTCATAAAGTTTATGAAGATTCAGTGCATGAGATTATTCGAAAATAAGTACTGGCTTTTGTATTACAACTGATAATATTGAAAATGAACACATGTTTATTGTTTAACGCAATAAATAGTTCACATCAATGTGCAAGAATAACTATGATTTTTGTGCTTATCAAGTGAAATTTGAGATTATATTTCGCAGATCTGCATACAAACTCAAAAAAAAGTAACAAACCTATACCGTCTAATAACCAACAAATATTTCGTTTTATGTGTTCAAAAGGTACAACCATTTTTGAACATATTAATTAATTCGAAACTAAGTTTGGAGAATTGAAAAAAAAAAGTGAAATGAAATAATACAAAGAGTTTCTTACTGTTTATGGGTGTATAACCTTTCTCAATCTGAAAAATTAACAAATCTAAACATATTGACCCGAGGAGTCTAATTTGTCAGTAACGCCTCAATTGCAAACATTTACATTTTTTTGAGTTATACTTCTTTTGGCACGTTAGGGAAAAATGAAAGTAAATTTTTACGATGCGCGCGCACACCGTCACGAAAAACCGACACTCTGAAGTTAGCTTCTTCTTCATTTCTAATGTATATGGCCGTTGCTTCTCAGTCGAGCGCATTTGGCCAGACTCCTCGTGTCAATAGTGAACAGAAGCTTCGTCCAAGGTTGCAGGTGTCTTACTCGAGGCAATGCTGCCACCCTAAGTTTTCTCATTCACTTCCTCCCAAAATGACTTTCACAAGTAACAAGTAACACATCTATTATCGCACTGCCAATCCCGTCGAATCTGTCGACATCCAGCCTATTTGCTGTCGTAGGGGGCCACTAGTCCTTTCAAAATGTTTTTTACTTCAATATTTATTCAAACTTCTTTTTTTTTGAACACCTCACCTTTGGAATCCACTCCCACTATGACATTCACGTGCCGTATTTGAGTAAAGTAAAGTAAAGTAAGTAAAGTAAAGTTTATTTGACTACATTACATTACATTTGTAGCAGGTCATTACAAAAAGGTGTATATACACACATCTATAAATAATTTGATGTACCTATATATTGTAAAAATCAATTTTTTTAAAAAATCACAAAATGACTATTTTCCATACGGTCGTTATCGGCACAACCGTCCTCTATCGCGATCGGAGAGGAAATCCCTGAAGTTAGCTAGTCAAAATTTTAGTTTCTCAAAAAAGTTACCAATAGCGTAAAAGTTAAGATATCTACGTATGTTTATGTGAGAACTGGCAACTGCATTCACGATACTTATTCAAGTGATTTTGAACTTACAACCCGTGATTTGTATCAGTCCGAATAAAATATACATAAATATATATTTTTCCAATTAATATATCGTGGTGCCTGATATTCATTAACAATTTATTGATTTAAAGATAATTTACTGTGATTATAAGCGATAAAAATAGTTTTCATATATTACTTTGAGTACGTTTGTAGAATTTGAGGTTAGTTGATGGTATGTATTATTTAAATTTTTGTATTATTATTATTCAATATGTAATAAGTGTACTAATAAATTAATAATAAAAACAAATCATAATAATTATTAAAGTCCGAAAAATTTAATTATTCCAAATATTAAATCAAATTAATCTTGAAATTTTAAATAATAAAGTCCCATATACACGGGGCGTCCTCTCGTCGTATTGTCATGGTAATGCGGGGCTGTTCCGTGATCGACCTTCTTTTCCTAGCTACTCGTGGGACTTTTATGGACAGAGTAAACTTAAAAATTCCTTAGGACGCTGAGTTTATAGAGGAGATGGATGTCGAGCTTACGACTCCAACTGACCTCCCTGCAATCTTAGATCAGGAGTGAGTCTACAGTGGAGATAGATGTCGACTTTACGACTCCAACGGACCTTCCTGTAAATTTAGTTCAGGAGCGAGTCTACAGAGGAGATGGATGTCGAGTTTACGACTCCAACTGACCTCCCTCCTTGTAAATTTAGTTCAGGAGCGAGAGCTTCTCAACTCCCCAACTCCTGATCCAACAACTGAACTTTAAAGAAAAGGTTTGGCGGTGCAGTCAGGAAACGCCTGACGACTGAGTCGTCTCCTCAAGACCGGGCTACCTTATAAAACCGCCTTGCATCAATTTCTTGAGCGGCGTATGCAGAATCTGTCTCAGGTGGGGGAACAAACCCCCAATGAGCAGGTTAGCAAACGTTTGCGCTCAAGTAATGATTCCCCAAAACCAGGGGCGAAAAAGTCCTGCACGGCTGAATCTAAGGCATCGTCAGGTGATGTGCAAAAACCCTCATATGTGGAGGTTGTCGTGGGTATCAAGGTGGGAATCTTGCAACTTGACTATACGACTACCTCATCAACAGAGCATATTATAACTTTGTGCCGGCCCCGCTGGGGACCGAATCAGGTCTTTGGAGTTCGGCAGAGCCGTACTCTTACCATTTGACCTGAAAGACCAATCACCATACAAACAAGTCGGCTTCGTTAAGAAGCTGGGTTTATTTGGCAGAGTGTGAATAGGTATGAGCCAGAATAAACCCTTGCAGGTTGCCGTGGACGTTCCAATATACACTGAAAAAAACGAATCCCGGGAATTTCCGGTTAAATTAATTCCTGTTGTTTAAACGCAACTATTGTTAACATAACAAAAAAAAATCGTTCTAATAACAATCTGCACTTGCAATCTAACAAGTCGATTCCAGTTAAAGTGACTTGAGTCTTATGAACAGGAAAAACGGTAAGTATAACAGTAATAAGGTACTTTTAATTAATCAGGAATAATTCCTGTGTATCTAGAATAACATTTTGCTATGTTTACAAGCCACGACTGTAAAACATACGTAGTTCAGAACCATACGTGCAACCGGAATAAAACACCGTGAATGTAACAGGAATATCTAGTGAAATATAATATTTTTGTGAATATAACCCAACACAATTTGTACGACTAACAGTATGGACACATTAAATTCAACAGGAATGTTTGGTTGCCTTAAATAAATTTAGATTATTCTACCGGAATGAATCTTGTACAACTAACAGTATTTTATTCCATATAATATTATATTCCTGTTATCTCTACGATCCATGCCACTGTTCAAACAGCTCAGAACGTCGATTTTAACAGAATTCCCGTGAATCCCACAATTCAATCCTGCACTCTGGGGCAGTACGCGCCGACGCGGAAGCGTCATTCGCGTTGGTTATTGGAAATGCATGCATGTATACGTGATGCGTGGCAAGTGGAGTGGTTGTGAAACTTTCAGAAAAATAATTATGTCAAGTGCTGGAAATTCGGAATTTGAATACGATTTGGTCCCTAGTGTGTTAGACTTGGATCAAATCCAAGATGAGGGAGAGACAATTTATAGACTAATTGGTGAACCGAATGATTCGACGGAAGTAGAAGCCAGCGCCGGTGATGTCGCCGGCTACCTAAGGGGATGGGGCTTGGCCATATACATTGAAACATTCAGAAGTAAGTAAATTTTATTATTACACATTCTTTGGATATGAAGTGTCTGTCACTAAAACAATGTTCATTGAAGTAATCGTCAAGCAACAAATAAGCATTAAGTGTTGCCAACCGTATAAGCAAAAAATAATGTAAACGTAGCTGAATTTGATACCTATTTTATAACAAAAACGGTAATAGTTTCAAATACAAAACAATAAATTGAGTAAAATATACATTGAAATATAAATATCTTCTAAACTAGTAGTAGGAATATAATGTCGGGCCTGTAACTGACATGATGTGATTCCCACAAAGTGAGACCTATACCCACACATACTTATAGTTCTTTAATCACAATTAATCTGCAACGTTTCAGAATAAGAATTTATAAAGCGGCATCATTTGTATGTATTGCCGACTATGATGTTTCATAATTTGTTATTAAGTATTTATGTTTCAAGGAAATGTGAAAAATGATACCTAGGTACCTATATTATGTTGTGTTCCATATGATGATAAGCATTTCAAAAATGACCAACCTTGCTCTATAAATAGTTGATTTCAAGTTGACACATCAAATGTATAAATAATAATATTTTGAAAAGTATATAACTGAATTACACATTAAGAATATCAATAGTCTTTGTTTACTGGGCTTAACTTGAGCTTAAATGGTTAGATATCGAAATGTTACAACTTGAATATTCGTTCAATAAAGTTTTTGAATAAATGATATAGAAATAAATACACTGTCTATTTTCCACTTAATTTATTTGTATTGTTACGACCAAGGTTTCGGTTTTTACACCATTCTCAAGTATTAGAATACTTGAGAATGGTGTAAAAACCGAAACCTTGGTCGTAACAATACAAATAAATTAAGTGGAAAATAGACAGTGTATTTATTTCTATATCATTTAATCAAGATGAATTTCCACAAAATAAACAAGTCATCAATATCACAAAAAAGTTTTTGAAGTTTTGGATGGTTCCGGAGATATTCACTAATATGCGAAAAATGAAGTATTTGTTTTTGAGGTGCAGTCCGAGACACAGATGATAAAAGTATCTATAGCTTTCTTCACTCAGGTACACTGAAACCTAGACGTAGAGAAATGATAAATAAATCACGAAACTGCGTTCATTATATTCCTCTCTACTCGAGACTTTTGACTCTTTGTTTATCTCTAGCTAGGTAACTTTAAAATATATCCAAAAAAGTCATTGGAATGATTTGAGTTAAATTAAATAACTATCTTAAAAGGTGCTGTACTCACATTTACATCACGTTTCGTCCGTTGGGGTTGTTTATCAAATTTATTTTCTTTAAAAACGGATTTGTACTTTTACCCTATTTTTTCCTGCAATCTACATTAGCAAATCAGTGATATTTTACATTTTTCCAATGTACAAAGTTTCGTAACACTATCAAACATCATCAACTTTTGAGATAGCAACGTTAGCATACATGGATCATGCAAACCTGGTTTCTATTGCTTGTTATAGCGAACGATGTGACACTGCAGAGCCTTCCATTTCTCAAAGACGATATGGTGAAAGAGCTTATTCCCTCGATAGGACATAGAGCTCAGTTTCTGTCACACTGGGATAAATGGAAGACGTCAATGCATACTACTCCTACATCATTACCATCCACAAGTATGGAAAAGACTGATGCAACTGAAAACCTGGATAAGTCTGTACTCATGCATCACTCTTCTCAGGATACGAGAAATGTAAGTGGGTCCATAATTTTTAATTGAAAAAAGATTTTCCATAGAGGGTCTAACAGTCGAGAAATTGTCTAGTAGCATGGAAGTACGAATATTTAAATTTGTTACACAATAAGGCCGATAATTGTGATTATATTTGTATACCTGAACCGAGGGGAAACAACTAGTCATTTTTTGTACACCTAATGAATGTAGTCCAGTAATTACTTGTAATGAAAAATCATGAAAAAAATTTTAGGGGCCAGGTTATTTTCTGAAAAATTATTGAAGGGGCATTATATACGATTTGACTATTTTGATTAGCGTAAATTATTCATGTAAAGTGTAAACGTTTCAATCGTAAAAGTAATGAAAATATTATGATGTACACCTAATGAACGAGTTGGTTCCTCCTCAACCTGAACTATATTGACTTTTTCCAATGAAAAAAATGTGAACTTCATTATACTTACTCAACTGGTTTAACTAAATATTAGCAAAATCATCAATTAATAAAATAGATATAAATAAATAAGGATCTAACACATTATAATATATTAGGACCTTTTAAAATTTGGTATAAAACAAATGCCAGTGCATTAGATCTCCTTAAAATGTTTTTGAAATTGTTTTCAATGCTTTAACAGTATATTGTACCTATAACTATAGTGCGGAAAATAGGATATTCCAAACGAGTGTGACAGGATGATGGAGGATGGTTCATCATCTTGTCCCACACGAGTATGAAATATCCAGTTTCCACACGAGTTGTGTACTATACTTTTCTGACATCCTACGTGAAGAACAAAATATGTTGGATTATGAAAATGAGTTTAGACGACTAATAATGCGAGTTTTTCCTCATAGAACTTTTCCAAGTCAATTGAATTCTGCATGACTCTATTATACATAGCTACAAATCATTTTTACAGGAAAACTTAGGTTTAGGATTATGAGTGCCTGCTTTGTTGTACTTCCCTATAAAATGAAATTAAATTTATTAATTGAAGAAGCATACTTGACAGTTGTACCTAATACCAAAAGAAAACACATTTTATTGAATATTTATATTTTATAACCACCAATGAAATTAGACTTTTAAGCACTTTCAGGTTCTTCTCCGATTATTGAATGAAACGAATGATGGTAAAGCATTGCTGGCCGAGCAAGAAACTAGGGGCGTTCTCTCCTCAAAGGGGCGATCCACTTTGTGCAAATTAATTATAAGAAGGGAACTTCAAGATAACCCTATGAAAAGAATATCGGGGGACAGACTATTGGCCATTTCTTTCGAAATTAAAGAAGTTTTTAGAAGGGAGCATGCCTCGACATACTACATCCCTTACCAATCTTATGGTGTTGGACTAAAATCGTCTGCAAAAGGGAAATTGGTCAATTGCCTTGACAATCTACGGAGAGAGTACCGGAAGTCAGGACTGATAACTGTTTCTTCGAGATACTCTACCCCCTCACCATCGAGGACTCAATCTCCAGTTCCTGTATGCCTCTCTAGTATAAGGCAGTTACAGGAGAGATTACAAGGGCTACCTAATGACGAGGTAGACGAGCAGGTTTTATGGCTCCAGAACTCTTCTGATCCATGGCAAATGGTGGAGGTGTACTGGAGTCTCACCACGAAGGCCAGACTACAGAGTCTATCTTTAGAGGAGACGACGATCACAGAGTATTTCAACAAATTTCCATGCTTATATAAGCCTTCAGGATACCTTTTCGTAAGTCAAAAATACTTAATTACAATTCATTTGAGGTAGGAAAATTACTGATTTTTTGATATGAATAATAATAATTTGTTTGGTTTGTGGTTTATGGGTCAGGTTTTCAGTAGTTTTCAGAAAATAAAATGAGTGTAAAATTGGTAAATATACTAAATATTATCATTTTCCTTTTAGTTGCTAACTGACTTCAATGTTATATACCCAGACCATTCAGAGGCACTAACTAGGACATTTCCCCTGATGAAGGAAAGGTTGTTAAATACCATCAAGACTCGCATAGATTCATCCTCAGTGCCCGACATGAAAACCAATTTGAAGGAGCTGCTGAAGCTTGCAGAAGGTATTTTTTATTTGTTGTGAGAATGATTGTTTTCTTATGTTTACAACTTCACATTGTTCACATTATAACGAAGTGAAATAAAAACCATTTTTATATTCGAAAGGCTATCAGCTGTAGTTCTGCCCACGAATACAATTATTTCAACCCATTTTAAAGATCAATTAGCAACATATATCATGATTTTTTTCGAAAATATATAAAGAATTATCAATAAAGGTTGACTTCTTAAACCCAAGTTAGCTTTCATATAACTAACACTAAAAACTTAACTAAGTGAAATTGTACAATCAAAATTGATAATGACAACATCCACGTTTTAATTATTCCTATCAACTCTCTATGAGTAATACTGCAGTGAAGATTTCAGTACTATAGACAGGTTTTATGGTTTTATTTTTACTTTTAATCTGATCTATAGACTTATCTTTCCTATTAGGTATATATCACTTTAATTTTAATTTTATATATAGGTTTTTCTTCACCATTATATTTTAATTTGTACACGTCTTAGCTTATACACTCCGACGATGCTTCTGGCTAGTCCAAGCGAAACCGATCAGCGTTAAAAATATTTAAATACAGTGAAACTTTGAAAAATCTATATTGATTTTGATTTTATCTTTAAACAGTAAGTAAGTCCTATTTTTCAAATTCAAGTAATTTTAATGTTAAAATCAATGACTAACCAGCTTACATCTCCCTAGCTTTTTAAGGGCTACACAGTGATAACAAAAAAATATATGGGGTGATCAAATATCCATTAAAGGTTTTGGCTCTAAAAGTAGTGAAACTCCACAGCCTGTAATTCCATAATTATATACTTTTTGTCTCAAGATAGAGTTTTCTGTAGGCCTGAAATAAGCTATAAGTTTTGGGTTTTCCCATTCGTAAAATAATGTGAACCATTGGAATCAGTTTATTGTAGTTTCCATTCTATGTTCTGAGATATAATATATCACTTTCTCGCACTGATAGTCTGTCTTGTACATATATTATAAATTATTTTTAAATTTCGTTTTTAGGCGGAGAAGAACATTGCAACATAGCACTCTTTCTTTCTATAGCGTATCTACTTAACTTGAGTAGCGTAAGAAGGAGTAAAAAAAGTACAACCTGGAGGCCATCCCGCTTAGAATCAATGGAGGGTTTCATAACACACGTGAGATCGGCTGCAGAAGTGGAGGAAACAATAAATAGGAGACGAGATAAAATGGCAGGTTTGAAGTTACATTTGCAGCCTTTTATTATAATTGTAGGCCAAACATTATCAGATATCAAATCTTACTATGTTATTGTAGACAAAACAATGTATAAAGTAGATAACATATTGAGTGCGGTGGATGCATGTTTTAAAATAATCCACGTTCTAAATGCTGAATACCCAACAGAATCTAAACCTATTTGGATGTTTATTCAATTATGTTTCTTTGAAATGTCTACAAAATATGATCAAACATACACAACTGTCAATACCCTACTATCGGAGTTAGAAGTTAGGGAACAGGGATGTGATAAATAATGCCTAAATGTTTTATTTGTTCTTTGACTTGTCCAACTGTGAGGTCTCTGTTCATACATTTTAGCTATATCCATCAAACGGAATCATTACATCAGTACATCTGTGTTGAAGATGGGTGTGATAGAAAATTTGATAGCAAGCAGTCCTACAGTAGACATTTTCGTTTGTCTCATTTGCAATCAAAAATAGCTCAGTCTTTTTCGTCTTCTTTTAAAACTACATGTACAGAAGATGTTGTAGAATTAGGAAATAGTCAGATTATGGAGGTTGAATCGAATAGTCGTGCAACAAAAGCTGGAGTTGGGGAAAAAAATTTTCCTCTTTTTATTGCATCTCTGTATGCAAATCCACGTCTGCCCAGAAACTGTATCAATAGTGTGGTTCAGGGATTTACTTCGCATATATCAGGCGGAGTCGCTCATATGGTAGGACAGTGCTTATCTGAATTGAACGATACCGGTTTAATTACATGTAACAATATAGATTCAGTGTATGAAGTTGTATCTCATAAGCTAGAGTCATCTTTTAAAAGTTTCGATTCAGAATATAAGAGAATGCAATACTTTGAGGAAGTCACGAAAACGTTCGTGAAACCTGTGCAAATAGTAATAGGTCAACGAATTAATGATGCCAGAAATAATGATGGAAGAGTTTTAGAGCCAGTCACTTGCACAGAACAAGTTATTCCTTTGCACATTGTATTACAAAAATTCTTTTCAATAACTGGTGTTTTTGAAGACACTATGGAGTACATGGCTGCCTTACAATTGCAAAATGATATTGGAAGTGGCATAATACAAAATTTTATTCAAGCATCATTTTGGCAAAGCCAAAAAATCATTCATGGTAATCGTACTGTTATCCCTTTATTTTTATTTTTTGATGATTTTGAGACTGGGAATGTTCTCTCCAGTCATGCAGGGATTCACAAACTAGGAGCAGTCTATGTTTCTATACCATGTCTCCCACCAAAATGGGCGTCACAACTGACAAATATCTTTCTTGCTGCACTTTTTCATTCGTGTGACCGGGTCGCCTTTGGTAACAATGTTATATTTGCCCCTGTTATGAATGAAATTAATTTTTTGTACAATTCAGGTATTGAGTTAGATATATGTAATGAAAAGGTTAAATGTTACTTTCAACTTGGAGCACTTGTTGGTGATAATTTAGGAATTCATTCAATCACTGGATTTACGGAAAGTTTTTCTGCTAATTATCCTTGCAGAATTTGTAATGTGGAAAAAAGTATTTTGAAAACACAGTGTTATGAAGATGAAACTGCACTAAGGACATTGGACATTTACAATGAACAGATCAGGTCTGGTTTGCCACTAGATGCCACTGGTATAAAAGAAAAATGTGTGTGGTTGAATATACAAGGTTTTAGTCTCTTTGATCAAGTAGCAGTCGATATGATGCATGATGTGTTAGAGGGTTGCGCCAAATACATTTTATCATTCTTGATTGTCAGGTACGTTACCGAACAGTCACTATTTTCGTTGGACGTTTTAAATAGTCGTATTTTTGCATTTAATTTTGGTCCTGACCAGAAGTCAAAACCTATGCCGTTAAATATGCAACATTTGAAACAAGGTAATGTTCGACTTACAGCTTCAGAAATGATTGCATTTGTGCGTTATTTCGGACTTCTCATTGGAGACTTTATACCAAGTAATGACCCTGCTTGGCAACTACAAATCACACTTCGAAGAATAATGGATATGTTATTATCCACTTCTTTCAATTTATCATTATGTGAGAGTCTGCAAGTGCATATTGCTGAGATGAATGAGCAATATTTGCTATTTTCTAAACAATCATTAAAACCGAAATTTCATCATTTAACCCATTATCACCGAATTATCAAAACTCTCGGACCACCATCAAAGATGTGGTGTATGCGATTTGAGGCGAAACATCGTGTTTTTAAACATTTTTCCAATTCGTCTTGTAATCGTAGGAACATTTGCCTGACTTTAGCAGTCAGACACCAGTTACAACTCAACTACTTGTTCCTCAAGGGATATCAGGAAAAAAGAGTACAATTGGGGCCTGAAAAGTTGATCAAAAATATAGCAACTGTTTTAGATGAAACAAACTTCACTGAAAATGATAATCTGATGTCAGTATCTTGGGTTGAGATTAATGGTCTTGAATACCGAGGGAGTACAATTTTACTTTGTGACATTCCTCAAGATGAAGATCCTATTTTCATGCAAATCAATAATATTTATGTGTATGGTACAGACAAGAGAATACTCTTTAAGTGTTCAAAGTTCTTAACAATAGGATTTGATGAACATTATTTTGCATATGAGGTGCTTCTTCCGGAACAGAAAGAATTTTTCTACAGATCTTTGGATGTTATTCTTTCGACTGCTCCTGTTGTTCACCATTTAATAAATGCTCCAAATGGAAAAGATTATATCATTTGCAGAGATTACATTTGAACATACAAGTTTATCAATCTGTTGGGTATCAACATTTTTTTTAAGTTTAATTTTTTATGCAAGAAGACGTATGTTATGAAATTAGGAAATTATAACAAATGTCAAAAAAAATTGTCCCTGACTGTTTGCAGTGTTTAAATAATGTCAGTCAAGACTGACATCATTGAAGCAACTTCAAATATCCCATGTCGTATTGGACATTTACGGTAGGTCTGCTGGTAAATTTTAGAGCATCTTTAATTGACAATTCTTTCGAATTGCTGGATCTGTCAATTATAAAAAAATCTGTATGGTCAATGGTGCGGTGAGAGGCCATCGTATGTATAAAAATGGCTGAATCTGTGATAGACTTGGAGCATTTTCCTACTATAGAAGTGTTCACATTTTCTAACATGGAAAGAATTTGATCACGTTTCCATATAAAGGATAATATATCTAATGATCTCGCATCTTATATTAATTACCAGTGTAAGTGTATTCGCTGTATCTCTACTCATGTCGATAAAACCGGATGTTATTTCCATACTATCAAATGTGAACACTTGAGTATCATTCCCGGACTACCTTAAATGTTCAACAAGACATGGCCTGTTAAATGTTGCTACATTAATGTCATTCTTGACCTTATTTAAACAATTACAAACAGTCAAACTAAGTTTGGGGATGGAACCTTCGGCATCACACAGAGTAACGACTACACAGAAACACAAACTATTACTTTCCCTACGCAAGTTTTTTATCATCTCCTGATGATGTTGACATGATCAACAAAACGTGCGTCGGGAAACTAATAGTTCGTGTTTCGGTGTAGTCGTTACTCTGTGTAGTGTGACAAACAAAAAAATTTTTTTTACTTTACTGTCAATTTTAAATTTTATAACCAGAAAGTAATCTTAAAATTGGCATTACAAATTCTCGGGTCTCTATGGCGGTTTTATATAAATGTCCTTCATAGTGTAAATGTGGTCTTGATACGTGTAGAGGATAAAAGTAGGACTGCAAATAAAACTCTTACCTTTAGTTTAGGTTTATTATTGCTTAATACTATGTTTATTATTATGTAGGTAACTACTTTCAGTTGAAGATGTATTCCGTAAATCTAATATTTTAACCATGGTTACGACCTTGCAGTGCTTCTTATATGGCAAAATCGTAATCGTAGTTGAAATATTGGAATGACGGTCCTCACCAAAAATCATTATTTTTTTGTTTTTCTTTCATTACATGTATTATGAAAAATATCATTGTATTTTCAATAAACAAATGTAAACTTGAACATTCTGATTTTCATATTTTTTATACCCGACCTATATTAGAAGTGCATACTCTGTTTAATGGGTATTGTACATTGTCTGTCTTAATATACTAGATGGAACCCCTAGAGGTAGCGAGCAACTGTATATAATTTTAGTCTTTTCAAGAAGAGCGAACCATATAAACCTGTGGAAGTACCTATTTTTCACAGCCGTATAAAGTTCGCTGTTATTCAAAGGGTAAATTTTATTAGTGGTTGACTTCCCCTAAAACAAACAGTGAGAGCGTTTGTAGACAGTAATTCCGGAATGAAATTCGCTAATATGTGTCCGGAATCAGGGAAAGGGTTTCTTTATATTATGGAGTCTCTTAATACTGATATTCAACGAATGTTTCTTTTATTCGTTGGAATAATCATAAGATACTGTATAATACATATATGGAAAATTGTCCCAAATTCAAGAAACATATTCGCGAAGTCACTCTTTGGGCAGAAGACAGAATGCGTTACAAAAATAACAAAATAGCACTTGGATACTGACAGGAAATACCCTAAATTACAACAATGCTCCACGGTAGAACTAACTGGAAACTTCCAGTGAAATTCCATGGAAATAAATGTCAACTACAGATGGAAATTACTGTCAAAAATACGCAGGTAATTAAATAGAAAATACAAGAAATTCCAGTTAAATACTAGGTAACTACAGGATATTCCTGTAAAAGCTCGAGTTATAAGCTTCGAATACAACTAACTAGTACTGTAATGTATAAACGAACGTTCTTTAATTCAACGGAAAATTCCTGTTGAATCGACACTACAGTTCCGGTATAAGTAAAGTAATTCCTGTTTTAGTTTAGGGTTAACTACTGGAAATTCTTGTAAAAACTGAGGTCCGAAGCTTCGAATACAACTATCGAGTTTGTTTATTAAACAGGAAATTCCTGTTAAATCGAAATTACAGCTCCGGTAAAAGTAAAGTAGTTCATTAAAATAACTGGAAAATTCCAGTTAATTCAGTGTAACGATTCTGTAAATAGTAAAGCATATTCCGGTTTTCGTTACATTATTATTTTCCTGTTAAAATAACAAACTGCAGTTCGGTTGCAGTTACTGGTCTAAAACTTGTTATTTGTAAAGGAATTAAAAGACCGGAATTGTCACGTACAATTAACAAATATTCCTGCTGTCGCTTATATAGGGGGAATTTCCTGTAGAATTCGCCGAATTCCTGTTGTATAACCTGGTATATTTCTTTGTGTGTACCCACTCATTTTGAACCTATAACCTAATCTAACCCATATACACAGTATAACATGACGATAGTATCAAAATGAATTTTGATATATATTTGGAATACTTACATGAATAAACTTGAACGAATAATCAAATAAATCACAGCAAGAAATAATTTAAAAAAACGAAGTATAACTTCTTACAGCTTGTCAAATCTTGAGACTTGAGAATTCTCTCTTGCTTTCATAGTCTTTTAACGAACGCACATCTAGTGGGCAGGACCATAACAGAATTCAAAAAGCTCTTCATACATTTGACAAGCTGTATGTGCGTACATAAGTACACACATTCCCACACTTTTTTTACACACATCAAAAAAATGAAATGTTCATATTCGATAATCTTCATAAATACACATATATAGTATGTTTTCTAAGAATTCAGTTTAGGTTCATATTTTTGTTTTTAAGCTCCCCTTAGCAATGACAACCAGGTACGTAGTAACTTTTTTCAGTTTGCCTTTTATTACACTTCAGCAGATTTTCTTTTGATTTAACTATTTTTATTTTTTGGATTGCGGAAGATTATACACTAAAAAAACAAGGAGAAGTATTGACCTCATCACAAAGAATACTACTAACTCTAACACTATAACCCCGCAATAAATTAAGTGGAGTTTTTGCACCTCCACGAATGAAATGTGGAGGTTAGAGCTTCTCTTTTCCATTGTCTAAAAGGTGTTCACAGATTTGATATATTTAGGAAAAAATTGAATGTTTCTGTCTGTTTAATATCTTTATATTGTTTATAGTATTTCTATGCTTTCCATATCAACATCTTTAGCTAGTTCTTCAACAGCAATCAAAAATGTATTGAGTTCCAAAGCTCTTGGTTCATCAAACTGAGAGTAATCAATAACAAGTTGAGCAACCAGTTTTATATCACCTTTATTGGGTTTCAAGAGCTCTTCCAAACTATTTACAGCTACTTGAGGCAGCCCTTTTTTAATATAGAAGTCCGCTGCCTGTCGCCATAAATTAGATAAGTCAACTCCTATCACAATGTTTTTCTTGTAGAATGCTACGGTCTTTTCGAAAACTTTTGAAGACGTTTCGTCTTGCCCGATTCCTAAGTATAAAGTAGTTAGTGCTTCCACTATGCCAGGCTTGTAAGATTTGACACGCTTTCTCTTTATTACAAATTTGAGCAATGCATATATTGAATATACAAATTGTCATCTTTCGTTTTAGCTTTCTGTAGCGATTCAATTGAAACTTGGACTTAAGGTTCGTTTCTCATAAAAGGTTTGAGATATATTTTTCATTGCATCATTTTTGAACAGTAAAAGTTAGAATTGTATTCTTTATATCGCATCTAATTGAAAAAAATATATATAGAATTTTGTGTTCGTCACACTTTAATTAAACAGGCACCAGGACATCAAAGGTTTGTCACAGTTTTGTTATGCAAAAAAAGTCTTTAGTATACTGGTTCGCTGGAGTTTGATTTAACTTTCAAGTTTCTTATCAAAAACTGATGGCCTCATTATAAATTTACCCCCTTTTTGATTGCTCCTCCCAATATCCCGTCAACTTTCGACGTCCATTTCCTTCTTATAATGGAAATTGAAAATATTTCAATCTAAATTGCAATCCGGTGATGAAACCAATTTTCCAACGGGAAATTATTGAGAATATAATTCTGCAACGGACATGTCCTATCACAGCGCTGCTGTGTCTCCACCCCCGATAATTTGACGATATCACCCCTTATTCGGGGAAAGGGAATTACAGAAACATGTGTTGTTGACGGAAAAACGACAAACTGTTGCGCGATCGCGCTCTGTTTTTTCATCACCCTCTCGATTTACGATATAGATAAAATAAACCGATTCTGTGTAAGTTTGTCTCTAGCAGCTGAATTAAACTGTCATGGAGTTACGATTATAAAGAGTGGCACTCTGAAGTCTCTTTTGAATACGTCCGTTACTATTATAAAAACATTAGAGGGTGGTTTGAAAAGTTTTCGACCTAACAAAGATACAAAACAATAACAAACGTATTACAAAAACACATTATTGTGAGATTTTCACTAAATTGTTTTACAAAAACGCAACACGTGTTTCGCCATACAATGGTGCCATACAATACATCTGGCGTGTCTTCTAACGCCAGATGAAGCCATTGTATGGCGAAACACGTGTTGCGTTTTTGTAAAACAATTTAGTGAAAATCACACAATAAAGTGTTTTTGTAATACGTT
>WOGP01000454.1:0-24667 GCA_015342065.1 Leptinotarsa undecemlineata | reverse complement strand
GCTTTACTAAAAGGCATAAAAATATAAAAAACTATACAAAGCTTTGTATTTGTATTTTATATACAGAAAGTGGAGTGAATTAGCTATTCTGTAAGTAAATCACTTTGGCCTTTGCTCATATAAGAAATGAGTTATTTCGATTCCTGCTTAAGTGACCGCCATTCCCCCATTCTACCCTAATACTACACATGGCGTATCTTCGATAGTAATACCATAATTGATACATCATTTTTTACCATAGTATGTTTCATATAATTCAAGCGAAAATTGGGGATATACACCTGAAAAATTCGGTACATTTGCTTTTGAAATGAATAATGTAATATACTATTGCCATTTTCAAGGTTTTGTGTTATTGTTATTTATTATAATCTATAAATGAATTATTGATTACGCTTACGAATGTTCATTAAATATTACGATTACAGTATCATTATTCAATGAATTAACGCTTTTTCGGTACTGTATATGTTTCTTAGAAAAATAATTAGATTCTCTTTTCTAAAGTTCCCCATGAAGTAATAATATATCATTCATTTTTCAGAAAATGGTGAAAAATGCGAAGGAAGATTATCCAATACCATATGCGACAGTGGCCTGAAATGTATAGACGGTATTTGTAAATGAAGATTATGATTTACATGCCGTGAGGTTACTATATTTATTCATTAAACAATAAAATATGAAACAAATAATTTTTTTTCATTATTCGATTATCAATATTCATTTGCAGTAATCAAGGGCGTTGATGAATGAAAGTGTTCAAAAATTAAATGGTGAATTTCAGAGTTATTTTGTAAGTAGGATTGATTTTTCTTTTAACTAGCTTGCATTTTCCTAAGAACGGAAATCCTCTAAGGTTAAAACTTGTGCCAGCTGAGGATTAATGAAATTCATCATGAAACATCGTCAATTACTTTCAAACAGAGGTCTTCCATGTTAACGTATGATTTCTTGCACGCGGTCGATTAGGTATATCGCATCGAAATTAATTATACAGTGTGTCAATTTTAAAACTTACAATGCGCTACATCTGAAAGCTGATATCGAAAAATGCTTGAAATCGTTTCTAAGATAGTAAGGGGAAACTAAAGTGACATGAAAGAGAAGTCACCCCCATCAACCTCCTAGGCCCCACCCACCAAAACTCAAAAAGTTCAAATTGCAAACCCCTACTTGTGATACATCATTGAAAATACTATGAAAAATGCTATTCAATGGTATAAATATTGATTGATTGATACAGGGTGAAGCAATAATTGTGAAACTTTGGCGTGAATGGAATATTTAATGAGGTTTTTGTTGGACTAAAAATTTATTAAAAATGTCAATTTAGTAAATATCCAAAGTGGGTTCTGTTATTTTGTAAACAATAATACACACTTAAATGAAAATTTTATTTTACGAACGGTTTCAGATTTGATCCCATTATCAAGTATTATACTTAATAATGAGATCAAACCCGAAACCGGTCGTGAAATAAAAATTTCCAGTGGTATTTAGACAAAAGTGTTTTTATTCATTTTATTTAAGTGATCATGAATTGCCATAAAGTAAACAAGTCATCAATTACACATAATAAAACACACACTGTATAGAAGATACTCTAGTGAAGAAATTATTTCTTTATCGAAATTTGTCTGTGAATATAATTGAAATGATCATGAGAGAGTTTTGTCTAGCATAAAACTCAGAAAATTCAACTATTTTACATATGCCGTTTTTTCAGCTTAGGCCACTATTGCTATTTCGGAAACGGTAAGCTTTACAAGGTCGATTAAATTGAATAAAAGTTCTCTAGTTTGGGGAACCAGAATATTCTCTTTTCAGATCGAAAATATCAGTGGTTGTTTCTAAAATTCTCGCCAAAAACTAGAATTGTCGACTTTCGTAATTTAGCTCCATCGCCACCATCTGATATGAACCAATTTGCCATGCGACGTTTCATTCGTTAGATTTCATCAGCTTAGTTTTTTTAAATAGAAGCCTCTAGTTTTTTCATATATTTTGTAGCCACTGATATAACAAATTCAGCCATACAAGTGAATTCCGACTTTTTTCTCAACATCACTTTATGGACATACAATTATCGGTCAGAGCTACCTCAAAAAATTAGTCTTCACAGCTCATTTCATGTATCCCTCCCGACTTTTTATTTTCCAACATCTTGTTAGCAAGAAGTTTTGAAGGTTACTTTTACGTTCAAATATTTGAAAATTCGATCTAATTCGTTAGTTTGTCTTGGTTCATACGGAATGACAATGAACGTGTTGAACTTACGAAAAGTTTACCTGAGTTTACGTTTGCCCATTAACTAATCCATTAAATTTGAAATCGATTACAAAACAAATTATATGACGAACACGAAAAACCCCCTCTCACACACCAAAAAAAGGAAGAAAATATACGTTATGAAAATACATTCAATAATATGACTGAAAAAGCAAAAATTGAACGCTACAAAAAACAAATTGAATGAAGTAGAATTAATTCAAAAAAATTAGGGAACTTGGTAAATCAAATACAAAACTGTGATGAGAGTAACAATATAAACACAAATTCTTACTGATAACTATCATATCCTCACAAAGAACGGCGAAATAGCTGAAGAATTCAATAATTTTGTCTCTAATGTGGGTTTCAGTTTTGCTAAAAACATATATACAGGGCATTCCAACGAAAAAGTAAAGCCCTGTAAGTCAGAAACGGACGTGTAATCAAAAATTTCAAAGAACACGTAAATTTTTATTTCTAGGGGGACTAATTATGATATGGAAATCATACCCGAAAATTCACCCCCTGCGGTCAGCAACTACCCGCCTATGATATATAATTTGAAAGATCTCATGCCCCTCTATTATTTCTGTATTTTTTTTGGAATTAATATATTCGTTACTGAGAAATCAAATGATGAATGTTTTATTTAAGAAAAAACAGAAAATTCGCTCATTCAATGAGCAAATCAACAGAAGTAATATCAATGGTAACACAATCAATGGATAAAGTATTCAAAATGACCTCCATTTAGTTCCATACAATAATACAGTGCACCCACAGCGAGAAGAAACCTGCAAATCAGGAATAGCAGAGCATGTATGGACCCATCAACATAACATCAAGTGGACCCAAGTTGAGATCATCCACAGGGAAGAACATTGGTTCAGGAAAAAAATCAAAGAAGCTGAATACGCGTTGTCCAACAACGCACTTAGCCAAGCAGGCGTAGAGATACGCAACATACGGAAAGTACTCGAATGACCTATAAATAGTCATCCCTCGGAGCAATAAGTCAAGTCATGATCCGAAGACGATTATGGATACTAACAATCGAAACGTCGTGAAGAAACTTGTCTTGAAATCTTTTAATTTTTATTTCATTTCAATTGCTCAATTTTTTGCTCAATTATTATTTTATATTAATTTCATTACAGGGTTCTTTGCTTAATATAATTATTATTTTCAGCTCTTTTTAGTTTCAATTTTCATTTGTTGTTTGATAGATTTCAAATCATATCATATTAGACAATGGAAGTCCGACCTGATAAAATTCACGAGTGCTTAGTTCTGTGCTCTGGTTTCATCCAGTTGTCTGATTGAGGTGAGAGCTACAGGAAGAAACAGAAAATGATTTTCCCACTGGCGATCTATAAGAAAGATTGCCGCGGGTACCCTCATTTATCCATATTTGAGTTTTATGTCGATCTCATAAATGACGTCGAAATTGACGAAATTGCGAAATATTTTTGACGTTATTTGAGAAGATATTGAAAAGCAGTTCCTCACTGTCACTTTTACGGTTTTTTAATCGAACGTTTCTTGAGAGAAATCATCACCAATTTTATTTTATTCATAGGGACGGATAAAATGAATTACTTGGTATAAGTTAGCTTTTTTGACGACAACTTCATTGATGTACCATTATAGTCGTTTGATAATTGAATATTGAATCATTTAATTTAATCTTGAATTCAGCAACTTTTTTCTCCTGATTTAACCAACTTTGCATCTCTTCCTGTTTTCGATTTTTATATGAGTATATAATATATAACAATAGATGACGAAATCATATAAAATACAACTCAAACCCCTATTCTCTATATTATATCATAATTTCACCCTTCATACATTTGCAAAATATTTGAATTTAAAAATCTATTTCGACTATCATCAAATACAACCAGGATATTGGCCACTATGTGATATTAAATCCCATATTTTGAAATTCTAATCGGTACAATTATATGCGGATAAATATAAGCTGGAAAATCCAAATCGTCAAAATCTGAAGATTAATATAATTAATTATTAATTATGGGTAGTGATTCACCTTGATGCAATAAACAACAAAGATTGCCAGGACCGTTTCATGATATTTTTGCCAGATGGACTGGCTGATCTTTACGATCTTTTGAACTTGTTCTCAATTTGTGCTAGTTCAACTGTATAAAATGTCTTTTTGTCTTCATCATCAAAGTTATTTAGTTGAGAAAGGGTATATGTACTTAGTTGCTGAAATTAATATTAAATCAATAAGAGGCTACATATTTTATAGAACAAAGCATAAATAGGATAGATTAATGAATTGGTTATTTAGAAGAATAAATTATCATTTTGGGTGTTGCAAAACGTGTAATGTGTCGCTATTCAAAGACGTTCGGTTAGGTTAGGTCCAAAGTGAGTGGGTCTATTCAACCCCCCACTGCAACCCGCAAGGGTTTATTGTGGCTCAGACATATTCACACTCGACCAAACAAACCCAGCTTCTTAACGAAGCTGATTAGTGTGTATGGTGAGTGGTCTTTCAAGTCAGATGGTAAGAGTACGGCTCTGCCAAACTCTAAAAATCTTATTCAGTCCCCAGCGTGGCAGGCACAAAGTATATGCTCTGCTATTTCATCATTTTCCAAACAGAAGTGACACACACTGTCTTCCGACAGTCTGAGTCTCTGCATTTGATTATTCAAATGACAGTCACCTGTAGGAAGGCCTACGTAGTTCATTCCTACTATAGTCCAATGACTGTTTGGTATCAAACTTCGAAGGGTGAATAAACGCCTTGGAGTGAGCTGATACTGGAAGATGCTGCCAGAAGTCTATACATCGTCTTGCCATCGAGGTGTTCAATCTTTGTTTGGCAGAGCCTAAAGCGATGCAAATGATGACAGGTTCTGGTCCGATGAAGCTGCTTGCAGCACCCTCCTTTGCAATGGAGTCAGCAGCCTCATTGCCTTCCAGGCCAGTACGGCCAGGAATCCAGACCAGAGACAATCTGTTATGTCTTTCTATCGAAGAGAGTCGTTTTTGGCAATTTGCTATCAATTTAGACGTTGCCCGGTAGGAGCCAAGAGCTTCCAACGCCGCTTGACTGTCCGAAAATATTTTCATTGACTTGTGTATAAAGTTGGATTCTTCGAATCTCTTCGCACACAATTCAGTAACGTAAATTTCCTCTTGAAATACAGTCGCATGGATTCAAAGACGCAACTGAAAAATGTTCCAGGAACTAACTATAAATTGATGGATGCAGCTGTTACTACATGGTAGGAGATCATCATGAAAAATGTGAAACAAGACTTCCTATGTTTTTATGCCACTTGTATAATATGAAGTTCAATAGGAAGTTCAATTTCTCATTTTTTATACGAACTATTTCCTATCTCAATTATCTCTAAACTGATAAAAATCAATTAACAAAAACAATTACTTGAGAAAGAGAGGTGTTGGCTTTCTACTTCTACATCTCAAAAATTAATCTCTCCTAAAAATATATCCCTTCCAATTCAAACAAGATTCCTATAGCTGAGATTAAATCAAATAGGCGAATGAATGTCATTACGTACTGTCATCGATAGCATCACTAGATTTAACTCATTCGTGACATAAAGGCCTAACTTTATGAATGGACTGAGTGATTTTCCTTGTAATGTTATCCATATTGGTGCTGAAGAGGTAATAAGATATTGTCTTATTCCGAATCATCGAAGTCCGCTATTGAGGATGACAGTGTTCCATATAAACGGAATTTTACCTCTTCCAAATACGATATTGTGTAGCAATCCTGTGAATGATATCTGAATTAATTTCATAAGCAATGTTTGAAGTTAAAACTGAATAGGAAAAGTTTCTTTCGTTAAAATCAATATTCATACCAAAGCAGTTGTTTTGTTAGTATTTCTCCTTTCCTGTAATTCAATGTTTATATGAAAGTAGTTGTTTGGAGATGGTTTATTCTTCCAGGTTATGTCTGAAAGTTAATCCGTTTATTCTGCAATTGATTGCTTTCTTGCTTTCTTCAGAAGATTCCCGCTTTATTGTAGAGCAAGAAGATATGTATTCATTACATGTTGATGATTTATGATGAATTGTTCCAAACGTGATTTTTTTCATTTAACATTTACAAATGCACAAATGTGTAGTTGTGATATCTTTCACTACCTCCAGTTAATTGTAAAATGTTGGTAGTATTGAAAATAGTGAAATGGGGATCATTGAAGTTGAGGAAGTTATTTCACCTCTCAGTTGCTTCTTATGATGATCTATAGGTAACAGATTGAGACTCAAATTAAAGACGTTTTGGAATTCTGATCACCTGTTTGAGATTCAATAAACTATTTTGTATTCAATAAACTATTTTGTATAAGTCGTTGTATAAATACAACGATATTGTATGGAGAATACATTGAATCTAATTTAAAAACAGAAGAAAGAGGAATATTTTTCGCACTGAATAAGTATTAGAATTGTTGAAATCCGGCTCTGCTTTAGTAGTATTTCACGCGTTTCCTAACAAAATCCGGAACTCATTCATATAAAAACTTGCGCACAATAGCCATTATCAGTACGTAAACAATATTCAAATTTTACTTTGTGATTTCCTTTTAACATGATAGCTATTATAACCCTAGTTTGTTTCGCCAGCGTTGTCGTTGGAGATACCGATTCCACAAGTTGCAGTCTCCCAGCGGATTGTGATCGTCTTAAATGTCCAATTCCATCATGTGCTTTGGGTTCCTTATACAGTGAAAATGACCCTTGTGTGTGCTGTCCCAGATGTTTGGGGATAAAGAGTAAGTTCATCAGTGCAAGAATAATTTTATGGCAAAAAGATAATAGACAAATAGATAGATAATGTTGTACTCTTTAGAGTGATGCTGCTTATTTCTTTTTCCAATTTTCAATTTTTTGTGCTGCCGAAACAGTCATCCGAAAAAGCAAACAAGCATTTAGCAATGATAGTGTTAATAAACGCACTGTTCGACCCATCACAAACGGTGCGTGGGATGGCGGAAAAACTGCGCGTCAGCTCCCATGCGGTTTTTGATAATTTAAAACGTATTGTAAAGGTCAAAAGCTCGAAAAGTGGGTGCACCATGATTTGAACGATCGACAGGAGTTGTCACGTTCTTGCTTTTGTTTTTGGATCGGATTGTTACGTATGATAAAAAGTGTATACTCTACGACAACAGAAGGTATTCAGGATAGTGATTGGGCACCAGTGAGCCACCAAGGCAGTTTCAAAGGCGAAAACCCTACAAAAAAGATCATGGTGACTGTATGATAATCATCCACTGGTGTCATTCACTATAACTTTCTGCAACCGGGCCAAACCATCACAGCGTTTTTGTCTTTCTAGTTCTTCATCTTTCTCCATCAGTGATAGCTTAGTACTATGGTAATAGTATACAGTGTCATCCCGAAACTATGCACCATATGGGAAACTTACTTATTAAGGGTTTTTCGATAAAATATTATTCCTAATAAAAGTTCGTGCATCCTCTAAAACTAAACATGCACCAAAAAACTACAGTAAAACACACTCAGTATACGAGAATCCTTCAAATATTTGATTTTTAGTCAAGAGTAAAGTACTCTCATTTTGAAAAATCTTGGAAAATGTTATTGAAAAAAGTTGTTCAGTATTAAAAAATACACCTAAAATTGAAGTCATGGCTATCTAAGTGGACACTACGAAAAAAAAATTTGCTGAAACGATAAATAAACAGCATCCAGTATAAGACGGTTTATTTTAAATGCCTGTAATATTATGAATTACCCAACTGTGATGTTAACTACGTTAAATTTTTTTGAAGAGTAAAATAATTTTCAAAGTTTTTGATGCAAAGTTATTTTTATTTTTTGTTAACACCAAAAATTACTCAAAATTATACAGAACTGTAACAAGAACTTGATATTCAATAATATCAAATCGCAATACATCAAAATTAAATAGGTATTTCGGAACAAACTCGTTGTTTTTCTGGGGATTTTGTTGTCAAAAATAATTCTTCAAAATAATCTCCAGAAAATCAATGAGTTTGTTCCAAAATACCTATTTTATTTTGATGTTTTGTGATTTGTTATCATTGAATATTAGGTTCTTGTTACAATACTGTATAATTTTGAGTAATTTGAGGTGTTAACAAAAATAAAAATAACTTTGCATAAAAAACTTTGAAACTTATTTTATTCTTCAAAAAAGTTGACCGTCGTTAACATAGTAGTGTAATTTGTAATATTGCAGGATTTTAAAATGAAACGTCGTATATAGGATGCTGTCTATTTATCGTTTTATCAGTAAATGGGTGAAAAAATAAAACTTCACTAAGGTGGCTATGACTCTATATCTAGATGAATTTTTCAATGATGAACAACTTTTTTTAATAACATTTTCCGATGTTTTTCAAAATAAGAGTACTTTACCCTTGTCTCAAAATGAAATATTTGAAGGCTCCTCGTATATTACGAGTTTTACTATATTTCATTTGTCGAAAAACCCTTAATAAAGAAGTTTGCCATATGGTGCATACTTCAGGGATGACACTGTATTTAATGAAAATATTCACATACAAAAACGGCACAAATATCATTCAAACAGTTAGAATGAAATTAATGCATACAAGGATTCAAAATTATCCACAAAATAATAACATCATGTAAAAAGGTCACTGGAGTCTTCGCAGAACGAGGGAAATAGAAACATCAGTGATAGATAGATAGATAGATACCTAGATCGTTATTTCTTTCCAACAGATATAAGTACACTCAATAACAGAAAATGTATGAACTAGATAAATGTATATAAAAATGAATTTAAAAAAAGGAAATGTTTTTGATGCGACAGAAATGCACATTCACATGTGTGTGTGTTAGCAGGATTAGATACTACAAAGAGAATATTTACATATTGGAAGTAAACGTCATGATACAATTTATTATAAAAGATAATGGAGATAGAATAATGTCAAATGAACCACATATCTGATTAAAATTATTGCAAATGATTGAAACAGATGATATCTTTAATATGTCTGTTCTAGCATGATCACAGTAAAAAACCTTTGAATGTCTACTATTTAGTCGAGGTAGGTACATTTAATGGAATGTTTGCTAGCAGGAATTCACAGCCTATGTTATTATGTAATAAATTATAAAAGAACGTTATTGTTGGAATGATACGTCTAGTATTCAGTGAGATGTATAGTGTAATCAATGTTACGGTCTAGGTAAATACAAAATTTTTTCAAATATAAATGTTTTGAAAATTTCCTTTGAACACGGTCTATGGAACTTATTTGGGTTGCATGCTGGGGATACCATATTAACACCCCATATTCTAATTTGCTGCGCACATAACAGTTGAATAGTAATGTCGAGAGTTGCTGGATCTGCAAATTCTCCACCATTCCTTAATATGAAGCCTAACATTTTATTAGTTGTAGACAGAGTACTTTGAATATGAGGATTTAATGACATCTTTTGGCCAAATAATATGCCAAGGTCGCGCATTTGAGTCAAACGATTCAATATTGTATTATTGATATTGTATGGAAACATTAATGATTTTTCTTTCTTCGAGAAGGTAACAGTTGAACATTTGTTGATATTCAACTCAAGGTGGTTTGTAGTACACCATACATGTACTATGTTGATATCATGCTGTAATGGAATGCAATCTTGAGTTGTGAAGATATTTCGATAAATTTTCAAGTCATCAGCATATAATAGAGTGGAGCATTGAAGATCCAGTGTGAGGTCATTAATGAACGGGAGGAATAAAAGAGGCCCAAAATTAGAACCCTGTGGTACTCCTGAAGTTGGTGTTATTACAAAAGAGCGATATTCATGGAATTCGACATATTGCCGCCTATCGAAGAGATATGACTCACATAAAGACAATAAATAGTTTAGACGAGAATCCTAAAAAACCAAGCTTTCGCAGTAAAATTTTCAGGTCAGTTCTATCGAATGTTTCTTGTATATCCATATAAACAACATCTACTTGACCTCTCTGGTCCAACATTTCGCAGACATATTGATTTATACAAGAGAGGTTTGTCACACAGGACTTGTTATTAACAAAACCGTGTTGTTCAATACCCTTACATACCCTTTGTTGCATTGTATATGTCTTTGTAGAGAATCATTTCGAAAAGTTTCACAAAATTACATGACACAGAAATTGATCTATAATTTTTATAAAGTGTTAATTTGACTATATTATTGTAAACTAAAATGACAAATGTCAATTACATACCAACAATAAAAATAAAGATAGATAATGAGGAAATGCAAGCAATTAAAAGAAAAATATTTCAAACCGAGCGACTTCACGAGGTTTTTTGTTAGTAGGTATCCTCATCATCTTTTATTGTTTCCGAATATTTCTTTCCTGCTACTTTAAATGTTTCATTAATTTTTAAATTCAAGTATTTTTTGAATTGAAATGCGAAACTGTAACACAAAAGTTTCATGTCATTCCGAAGTCCCTAGAATCGTTTTTTTTTAATGCGTTTTCTTGAATCAATCTGATCAACAAGCAGACAGCAATGTAAAATAATGTTTAAAATATAACAAACTTTATAAATTTTCCTGTTTATGAAAATATCGGTTCAATGGTCAAAACGTTTTATATTTAAAGAGGAATTTGGTCAAGTTTCTAATTCAGATGTGTTAGATATGATTATTATGTTTCACTTCTTTGGAGAATGGTCTCTGAAAAAGACGATTGCTTTCATTGCTCAGATCAATCGACCAAAACGACTTTCCCGCTTTTTTAACGTTCAAGGAATTCATGTATCATTATTATTACTAACCGCCGAATAAAATAATCTTAATCCGATTCAAACCGGTGCGGAATATTGATTTGCGTGGGTCATCTTACTAACTCCGTGAATACGATGACCTTGGTCAAGTAAAAAAAAATAATCGATCGCAGTAGAAGTGTGTAGGTTTGATTGGTGAGATTCGCAATAATTATGTAGTAGTGGTCATGACAAAATTGAACGCTTTTAATTAAAGTGTATGGTGAAGTTCGAGGAGTGCTAAATGGAAGATTTATAAATTGATGGATGTAGCCGTTATTACCACGTGGTAGGAAATCATAATGAAGAAAAGAGAATTGAAACTTTTTATTTGTAACTAACGTTATTGCAGTTTCGTCCTATAAGGATTTGATGTATAAGTTTGAAAATGTCCTTATAGGAAGAAACTGCAGCAACGTTAGTTACAAATAAAAGTGGTAAAAAAACCTAGAAAGTTCCAATTCTCTTTCCTTCAGGAAGATTTATAATTATTTTGTTGTTAATACAAGATAACGGAGAGGCTAATAAATGATATATGAAAATTATACGTATATGTTTTGTAATAGACTTAGGGAAAGTTTAAGTCGCCGATTAGTAGGTATGAGAATGGCACCTGTGCTGTAAATTGATAGATCTGTGCCAGAAAATGACGCATATATGCTTCAAAATGGACACGCAAAACCTTCTCTTTTTCCATATTCTTAAAATATTTTAGTTCACTACTTTCAAAATTGTCCTTAACTCGGTTAGTTTATTGTTTATTTTTTTTCGGCTGAATTAGTTGTTAAATCATATTCTAGTTGTAAAATTATCGCATATCCTGCATTATTAAGTTATAATGTCATAATATGTATACTATATTGGGTAATGCACGAATAGATAAAACAAATAATATTTTTTATTGCATGTTTTAACAATGCGAACATGATGGTGGAAAGTTACAAGATTTAACAAGTTGAAAAATCATTCTCATTTCGGAAAAAGTCGGTCATCATCAAAGCCGATTGTAAATACTCAGAAATAAAAATGCCCAGTTTAATGGTTATCATATTTGTTTCATCTTGGCATGGTATTACAAAACTTTCTATAAACATGTTCAGATCTTTTTTTCAGGTCAAAATAAGCCTTTTCTATATCTATTTGATGAACAAATTATGTCAAAAATATACGATTTTTCAAAGTTGAGAAGTGAAATTTTCATTACGGTTGTGAATTTGTGTTTAAGTTTGTCATGAAGAAAAACAGGCGGTTTAATGAAAATGCCCTCTTGACAGTTCAGAAAAAACAGTTAAAGAATCTGAACGTAGCTGAAAAATTAAGAAACGAAGTTCTCTATTTACTTTTTCGATAAACGACTTGTTATAATAGATCGCGAGATTAAATTAGTTTCAGCTAATCGCATGTTTTATCAACGCTGTGTCGAGTGTAAAAATCCACTACTTACAAAATTTCATGTATACACAAAAATACTGTTTGGTTTTTTTCAGTAACTTACAAAAGTTGTATTTCGAAGGGAATACAATTTGACCACATTCTTATAGGAGAAACATATTTTGAAAAAAAACATCCTAAAATTCTTTCAAATATTATGTGACACCCTGTGTCACATACATTTTCATTCTCAGTATTAGGATAATTTTGAGGGAAGTTTTATGTTTTCTCCAATAATTTCGTTTCCATTTCAACTTTCAATCAATAATTGTGTTACATTATGCATTACAAGAAAACCATATAAAGTCTAGTTTTTCATTAGGTATATGAATTTCGTAAGTAACATTTTTTATGTTTTTTTATGCAGGTTTTATAAACTTAATCATTGAGTTGTTGAAAGTTGTTTACTGGAATTGTTCTTGAAAGAAATATGCAGACAAATAGAAAATTTATTTTCAGCAAACATTAAGTTTGCTGAAATGTGATACACCCTACATTCATCCGTTCATTCTTTGAAATCAACTAGAAGAACTTTTCTCACGCAATCAGCAGAAAATTACTTTATTCTGAAGTGAGTTATCATGTTAGTACCGTCATCTATTTTTTATTCAATGCACAATGAGATATTGTAACACAAAGTATGAAATGAAGTATTTTCACAGGCCAATGTGAAGTTAGCAGCCATTTTTAAGCGGCCGTTTTTATCTAGCAGGCAAAATATCAGTGACGTTGGGAATGAATACAAAATAATTTTTCTTCATAAATTCATATACATTATAATGTAAGAAGGAATTATGGTAAAATGGTTCATCGTTGAACAATTTAAAAAAAAATCTGTTTATATTTATTATTGAAAATGTTTAGGCAGAAATCACACGTTAAAAGGTAAGACCTCGTTTAATCCCTAGCTCGCACAAGTTTCTACTTCTGAGGGTTGTCGTTCGTAGGGGTACGACAAGTGGTGAACAGGAAAACAGTATTGATACTTGATAAACCACAAAACAATATAACAACAGATGATTCATTTGAGAGCGTCCGCGGTGGTAGTAGTTCATATTCGAACGAAATTTTCAGATGTTTCGATAATATTCATAAAATTTAGTCGGTTTCATATTCGAATAAGCCGAAGAATGATATACCAAGAGATGATTCAAAGGGAACCGTCTAAGGGGTTGTTGATATTCGAAAGAAATTTTCAAAAATACCGTTTATAGTCTTGAAAATGTTTAGCCATATTCGGCATTGGCACTTCTGAAATATCATCTAACGCTATATAAAAGATGATTCATTTGGGAGACGTCCAAGGGGCTGTGCATAATTGAACGAAGTTCTCAAAAATTCCGATCATATTTTTGAAAAGGTTTAACCAGATTCATATTCGGTATAGAAAGATCGAAAAAACCAAATAACCATATACTCAGAGATGATTCATTTGGAAGTCATCTAAGGGATGGTTTATAATTGAACGAAATTTAAAAAAAACGTTTATCTAGGTTCATATTTGGGATAGACACTTGAAATAGACCAAAAGGCAATATTTTAAGAGGTTGTTAATTTGGGAACCATCTAAGGGGTACTTTATACCGAACCGAAGAATTTGGGAGGAGCCGCCTGAGGGGTAGTTTGAATTTTAATGAAAATGTTAAGCCGGATTCACACTTTTTTCTAAAAGACATTTGGAATTTCTTATTATATCAGTTACTCAAACATTTTCAATAATGCATATAAATAGTTTTTGAGGATGGAAGTTCCTGACCCCATATTTCCAAATACTTAAAAAAAATGTTAATCCCCAGTGCTCCAAGTTCAATTGGTTAACATGTGGCCAAATCTAAAATTTAGAAAGTTTTATACTTAATTATCTAAGTTTACGAAAATACGTTAGAAATATTGTAGCTATAACAATTCAGAAAACAACTATTTTTATTGACCCATTCCTTTCGGTTTTTATGTACAGACCCCTATAAATGACAACTCTTAAAAGTCAAAACTTGTGCTAGCTAAGGATTAAGGAGGCCTTACCGTTTAACGCGCTAGAATAAACCTTTATATTTACGAGTAACAGGTATCTGCCCTGTTAGTTATAAAAAAGAGGCATGTATAAACAATTATTATTAGATCACCATTAAATCCGTACTTCGTTTATTTATTTCAACAGTTAAATATCCCACCCACTTTAACCACATTTCCAACAAAGAATTATCTTTTTCTGTTGATAATGAAGAAAAGAAATGCGAGTTCTTCGTTTGATGCTCTGGTTCTGAGACCTAATCATACTTGAATGACTGGAACTTCCTGTAGACAAAGAATTGTTGACCTTTGAAAGAATGTTATGTATGACAGAGCCAGTTTTGAAAAATTTCAGTCTCAATATGTTACTAGCCTTTAATAAAATAAACATTTTCAGTGAAATGAGGTACCTAAATAAAAAATACCTGAATTGTTCATAAGAGAAATTAAAATTTTGGAAAATTCACAGATTATCATGACAACTTAGGGTAGGCAAGCATCCTTGAAATGTTTCATTATTTTGAACTGAGTAACCATGCAATTTTGAAATGGGAGATACAAATATATATTATACTTTTCACTGGAAATATTTCGTGCATATATTTTGTAAACACATTTTGATTTTACCTTTTCAATTTTGATTTTACCTAGTCAATACATAGTCAATGCTAGAGTTGTTTTTGCCAGA
This sequence comes from Leptinotarsa undecemlineata, assembly GCA_015342065.1. NCBI lineage: Eukaryota > Metazoa > Arthropoda > Insecta > Coleoptera > Chrysomelidae > Leptinotarsa > Leptinotarsa undecemlineata. The sequence goes on along the minus strand of WOGP01000454.1, from coordinate 9,457 downwards.
TACAACTTTCTTCTCTGTATTAAAAAAGGTTGTTTCATTTGATCCCGAAATATTTTCCTTTTGTACTTACTTACTGGGTTAGCGTTATAATCTTTAGATTATTTTTTTAGTGATTGTCAACAAATTAATAACATTATTGCCTACTGATTCTTTTCTTTATAATTGTTAATAATGCTAATAATAATGAATGTAATTCATCGATCAAAATTACAAAATTTTGTTGAATCGAATATCGCCCGAGATCCTACCACCTCTTCGTTAATTTTCTGTGAAAATCTCCAACAGTTTCTCATTTTTTTCGTTTGTTTTTTTCATTTGAAAAGTTTTTACCCCTATTATCTCTATAAATGTAAAACTGTTTCATACAATTTAGTACTACCATGTCCAATCCGCTCAAACTAATCAAAAAGTTTTTATTACATTTATATGAAGTATCTATTAGCTTGATGAAAAATGGATTACCTACTTAATTATTATTAGTAATAGAAATCTGTTAACAATATGTTTCTTCGTTTACCGTCTGTCACGCCCCCCCCCCTCCCTATGAAGGATAAACCTCAAAAGTAGAAAATTGTGCGAGCTGAGGATTAACGAGATCTTACTTTTCAACGTGCGTTTTCTAGCGCGGGTTGGACCATAGGCAGTGAAAATTGCTCGTCCGGCCTGTGGAGTCGAACCACGAACCAGGTAATTAAATTTCCTACAATTTTTATTTTGATACGTGGTTGCTTAAAATAGGTTGTAACTGAAGTGAAGTGTCCCTAAGTTAGCAGTTTGACAAATATCCACTAAGTACGATTTTTCAAAATTATATATTAATTGTAGAAAACTTCTCTATCTACAATATTAAGAACTATTCTTATTAAAACACACTAAAAAGAGGATATAAGCGAATGTCTGACGAAAGTGCAAATTTCTTTTCAGCAAGCGCGGAGGGATTTTGTGTTCGTTTTGTGTTCTAACGGATTTTCAATATAGTTTTGTTCATGAAGGAACTTACAATTCCACGATGCTGGTTTGATTCGTCTTACCAGTAGTTTACTTATATTTAAAAAAAATTTCTATAATGAAGTGAATGAAGTTTATTCACATAGCTTTCTTAAAATCGAAAACGTGGCAAAAATTACAAATTCGACAATTTTCCGACAAATTATACGGTTTATATCAAGCTGTAAATTTTTGGGGTAAACTTTTAGATTTGCCTTTTTTATGTGGCTCTTAAATTGAAATCAATATGGGAGTGATCAAAAAGTACTTATCTATTCATTTTTTAATTTTCATGGAATTATTTTCCAGCAGCTTGACTCGTGATGACCGTTGTGCCTCTACCTACATTTCCTATACAACAATCAAAAATCTAGAACTATCGTACTATTAGTGAGTGCAGGAGACATTCATGAACCTTCTTCATTCGAAACAAAGCGCCCTATCAAAAATCATCAAAAGACAAAAAAAGTTGAAAAAAAAGTCGCAGTTTTGTGACATTGTATTTAGTTTGGACAATATAATCTAAAGTGTTTCTGAAAATTTTTCCAAAAAAGGTCATTTGAACTCTTTCATTTAAGACAGGGTATATTTAAATCCAAAATGCAACACAACAAAACAAGAAAGACAGCAGTTCAGTTCCCGATTCCTTTGCTGCTTTTAGTAATTGTTTGGTTCTCGAAACATCAAAATGATATATTTTTGAAAAAGGGATTTTGTTGTAATTAGCAGGGTATTCAATATGACATATAACAAATAGAAAATAAAGCTCTTTGAATCCCAGATTTCAAAACTCAAATTTGTAGTTTTTTTTATTTTGGTACTCTATTAATATTCTCGAAAATCATGAAATTTCACATTTTACTGAATTCTGCCTCTGCCCTCACACTTGGAAAAAAGTTTCTTGGTGCATTCTTATCTGAAGAGGTTATATTTCATTTCTTCAACTCTCTGAATGTTCTCACAAAGAATTTGTACTACTGGCCTTGTATGAAATTTTGTAAAAACCGGTATTCGGAATGTCCGATTTCAACTCAACGAAGATCTGCCTTCTTGGAATGTGGAATAGTTTATGCAGTCATGTTTTTTCGGAATGCAATTCAATGTTGAGTTTGATACTAGAGCACCAAAAATATCTGTTTTCCGAAGAGTTTTACCTGTACAACTTACGTTTTGTGTTAAATTCTAAACTTATTTATTCGTTTACGAATAGTTGTTACTATAAAAATAGTTCAATAATAATAATAATATTTTTTATTTGCTTTCAATTACATAGTTCAATATGAACATAAAAATATTTCAGAAAGGATGACAAAACAAAAAAGTATATAACAAATGAAAAATAATAAGAACAGTAATGCAGAATGGAGTTGAAAACAATTTAAAAAGTTCTAGTTCAGCTCCAATTCATAAGTATAATCATAATTGTTCGCATGCCAATAATTTTTATTTTCATTTTAAAAATGTTGAAGGATAAATAAATATTATCTGTCAAAACATTGAGTTATTCATTCTTGGACAACAGACTGTCTCATTTTGTCTCGAAATAAATATGGTTTCATAGTAAAAAGTGATGGGTCGATCTCATTATAAAGCTTGAAGACATTTAGGTAAAGCTTCTTTATTGTAAAGATATGGGGGACATTGTTTATTGATTACTGCATGGGTTAAATTGAGAAAATGAAGTTTTCGACGATCTTGCATTTTTAACCACTTTGCGGATCTTAGCTTGTGAGATATTGGATCATATTTGCGAATACCGTAGATCAATATGAGACATAAATTCTGTATTTTTTCTATACGATTGATATCGTTATGATCTAAGCATGATCTATACAGAACGTCACAAAAGTTAAAAGTGACTCAGGACAAGTGTACCACTTAATGTTTTTTTAAGTGATTGTGAAAGAACATGTCTATGAGGATAAAGGCCTTTTGAAGACAAGAGTTAATATGTCTTCTAAATCGAGGTTCTGTACCTAAGTGTAAACCTAAATTCCTTGCATCACGTGTAAACAGTAACTCTTCATTTTTAATTTTAATTCTCATAATTGTTTCAATGTGATATTTGTTTTTTCCAAATATCATTATTTCAGACTCGAGTGCGGTGATTTTTAACTTATGCGCATGTGATACCTCTACTAATCGGTTTATATCTTCGGATATATAGTTTTTTGAGCCTCAAACCAATATTCTGGAGCAAATGAGTAATACAGCTGTGTTTAATCGACATAAAAGTGGACTTTACAAATTGTAATGCTCGAAATGAAATTACTTGTGTATATACTAAATACTACGAGGCCAACTATAGACCCTTGTGGAACGCCACAAGTGACCTTTTCTTTTGCTGACTGACCTACAGCTGTCTCCACATATTGACTCCTGTCCTGGTGATAAATAATAACATAAGACTAATAGCACTGTCCGAAAAACCTATAAAGTGTAAAATAGAGAGTAAAATTTCGTGGTTCATCGTATCAAAGGCTTTTGAATAATCTAAGAGAATAAGAACAGTTGTTTTTTCTCCATCTCTATCTCTAATAATATCATGTAAGGCTGTAGCACAACTGTGTCCCGGTCTGAACACTGCTTGTTCAGAAGGCAATATTAGTATATTTTTCAAGATAATACCTTATTTGAAAGTTCATAATTTTTTCAATTACCTTCGACAAATATGGTAGTATACTAGCCGGGCGGAGGTCATTGTAACTCAATACATCACTTTTCTTAGGCAATGCAATTATCCGAATCATTTTCCAGATATCAGAAAAAATACTTTCCAGTAAACAAAAATTGACAATATTAGTTAATACTGGTAGAATTGTTGAGCAGCAAAGTAATATCATTTCTAAGTTTAAGTTAGGACCAGTAGCTAGTGATTTCACCTCTAGCAAGCATTTATGAATTTCTTCGACAGTAACTGTTGAAAAATGAAAGAGTTCCCCAAAAATAAATTTTTTGCTTTGAATATATTTTTTGAGCAAATTTTGTTCAGGTTCAGACTTATTCGGTGATGACTGTATGAAGTACTGATTTATTCTGTTAGGGTTGTCAAAACATTCTGGTATAGATACAGTTGTTTTGCTGTGTATATTCAAATTTTGTAATCTTTTCCACAGAATCTTACTACCATTTTTGTTTCTTGCACTGAATTTTAAGTAGCATTTTTTTTTCATTACGAACAGCGATATTTACACGATTTCGAGTTGTTTGTAATAGTTCCAATGACCTTCGTCCTGAAATGTTTTGTATTTACGGTAAGCTTTTTTCCTTAGTTCAATCATTCTTTTTTTGATAACATCTGTAATCCATCGAGGTTTTTGGTATTTGAAGGAAATTGTTTTCAAGGGTGACAATATGTCAAATATGTTCAATATCAGGTCGTTTACACAACTTACCTTATGATTGATATCTTAATATGACGTACCTAAGCAAATTTTGTTATTGCAGATATTTTCTAATGTAACAGAAATTGTAATTTGAGGTCAATAAAATTTCTTTCTTTCTCTAATAAATATTTTCAAATGGAGCATCTTGTATAAATGATTTCAAGAGGGTTTCATCTATATATTTGAGATTCAAATAACAACTTTCGTGATATCCTTTTGAGTTTCTCAGGGTCATGAATCCAACGTTTTCAGAAAAAGCTCAGGAATAGATTAGTATATTTCTTATGTATTATGAAATGATTTGAATTGAATGAATTATATAATTATATTGCATATAATTCTGTACCATTTGCGGCACTGATTCAATTAATTGGTATAGTAAACCCCACTCTGCAAAAACCACCAGCTCTTACTTTTACAATTATAAACTGAATCAAGGTGTTTTGAAAAGTGGATTATGTGCAAACGTTTTCCATTGAATTGGAATTCCTTCGTTATGGTATTGATTTTAATTGTTCACAATAGGTACTACTTAATACTCATACTTAATACAGATATGGCAGAATTTATTGATGGGAGAAAAGTTATAGTTCCAAAATTTCTGTTGTCACATATATGTTTTATAGATATTCTGTTTAGCCTTAGTTTTTCGATGATGATCCGGAATCTTCATTTTATTTCCACAGGTGGTAAGGTATATCCACTCATTAACATGTTACTGTTATGATGTTATAAACTTCCGTCGTTTTTACAACTTGAAAAAATATTTTTTCATTATTATCAACATGTCATTGTGACCATTTGTTTGTTGGTAACATGTAACAATTTTCTTTTCTCCATTATAAAATATTATCAATCTTTTATAGATATGATGTTATAAACTTCCGTCGTTTTTACTACTTAAAAAAATATTTTTTCATTATTATTAACATGTCATTGTGACCATTTGTTCATTGGTAACATGTGACAATTTTCTTTTCTCCATTATAAAATATTTTCCTTTCTATATAAGCTTTTTATACTTCATTGTATTAACTGTTGTTATGTTGTTCTTCCTTTATTGTAGAATTTTAAATAATTAGCTAATGATGAACCTATATAGGTTCGAAACATGTATTGATTGACGGTTTTCCGTTCTAACGTCTAAGGGTGATAATAAATTGTGGAGACGAGTTTGAGTTTTTATTCTTCGCAAATCTACTGAACTCCACTTCGAGATGGACTTCTACCACAGGTTAGAAACAATATTGTTTTTTAATTCAGTGCTGGACAAAACAAGTAACAAAATGAAAACAAATTTACAATAGATGTTCGAACAATCTTCCATTTTGAGCTAAGCATAAATTTAGTCTATCAACAATTTTCTTGCGAACTTCAATTAAAGTTGATTTTGTAATATACTGAAAAACTTCTCTTATCATATTCTTTATGTCTTCTAGCGTAATTGTTTTTCTCGATAGGCATCTTTTTTAACATACCCCATAGACAGAAATCTAGGGGCGTGAGGCTCTTTAACCGATTTTGGTTGTAGGGAGGCCAGCAATCATGTTGGTAAAAACCTATGCATTGCGTCAATCGGTACATCTTTCAGCAAATTTGATAAACTATTTCTGAGGAAATCTATATGAAATTCTCCATTCAGAGACCCATCAAAGAAATATAGCCCTAATATGACCTGATCTCCAATTATGCATCATATGTAGTGGCTATAGATTTTTCTCATCCAATGGAGGTTCTCTGTTGAGTAGTAGTGCATATTATATATATTTACCATGCTATCACTTTTAAATGTTGACTCGTCAGAAAACAAAACCTATTTCAAAAGATTCGGTTCTTTGCTAATCGAATTCAATAAATTTTTGCAATACCGAACTCTGGTAACATAATACGTTTCAGAGTTCTTCATGTAACTGACTTCGGTATGGATGAACTTTATTTTTGATCAACATTCTATTCCTGGAAATATGACTTACATCTAAATGTCTTTCAATTTCCATCGTACTTACATTAGGATTTTCAACTGTTGAAAGCCTCACCGCTAATTCATTTTCTTCATTTGTTGCAATTTTATTTACTACTTGCCTTTTCTCATGCTTGACACTGCCTGTTTCCTTAAATCTTCCTTTAACCCTCCAAAAACTCTGGTCGTATATAAACCTTGAGTTAGGATAACGAACAGCATACATTCTAATGGGTAATAAACAATTTCTGTCATATTCAACTAAAATGTTAATCATATTTATCATTTCTTCGGCAGACAATTTCTTTTCGAGCAGAAAAAATAGAATTAAATTGTTAATTCATCTGCTTAGTAATTAAATGTCAAGTTTGTTGACAATTTCTATAATATTCAAATGTTCCAAAGGTGATTTGATATAACTAAAATGATCTACATTCCGAGTAGATGTAACGTAGTAATCTGACATCAGCCAGTAGAATAATATGCAGTAAGATTCCTGATACAATGAATATATGATTGCAGATTTTTCTAAAGAGATGTTTCAGGTAACAGAGAGAGTGTAAAGCACAAGAAGTAAACAAAACGTGGAAAAAAGACAATAAAAATTATCGATGATTGTGTTTAGAATCGCAACTGATACATTTCTACAGGAACAATAATATCCCCAGACCTAATTTCCTCAAATTTCAATTATCTTGTTAAGGGATTGGCCTGTTACAAGAAAACAACGAGATTACAATGAAAATAGATTATCAAAGGATTGTTTGTTCTATTACAAGATGAACAATATTTGAAGTTCACAGAGAAATCGTAGATAGGTTTAACTAATTACTTTGTCATACTTTTCTCAAGAATTAGATACTGTTCCATCTTCATTTTAAATTCATTTATTTTGTGTCACACTGTATGAATTTATATTGACACGAGTACCTTCGAGCATCGGGCGTGCGTGTGTGGTACCACGAAACAAGGGAATTACCGCATTTCTGACCAGTGTCTAAAAATCTTCCGGTGCATCTAGATAGCTCAACTCACTAAGGTATGTCATGAAAGTACAATACAGTGATATTATTTCTACCTAATATATAAAGTTTCAGTAACCTAGACCACCTAGACACATTTGCAATGGAAATGAAGTAGTGGATCCCTACATTTTCAGAAAGCTCATATGAGCACTGGGATTATGGGCTGTTTCATTTGAAAAACTAATAAAAAAATGATCCCGAGTTTTGTTCACCACTGTATAGAAAAACGCCGGTCGGTAAACATATGAAGACGAAATGAAAATACTCTATCCCCAAAGATGTTTGGTTGAATGAACCCATTTTTTTACATGAATTTCACTATTCTTCTGAACCACCCAGTATAAACTCAAACAACTCTATATTTTTGAGAAACACTTTGCCCAAGAAATTCAATCGAGTGAAAATATCTGGAGTATTCTATTTGAAAAAACATATGTGACCCAAACAAAGTTTGGCCATCCTATATATTAGTAATAAGTATTGAAACATAGCTTTCATTAATCTCTACAACTCTCTTATGACATATTTTTTTGAATATTTAATAGGGAAGCAGCTATCGCCCACCCACCTATCGTTGATACACCCTGTATGTGTCTAACGATAAAACAATTGAAAGTCTCGGGTGCAACCAGAAATTGATCTAACTCAAGAATTTTAGAATACTGTATATTTTTACAAAAAATATAAAATTCTTTTTTTGACAATATTATACAAGTGGGCATGTCTATTCAAAATGGCGGCGCAATATCAATGTTCTCCAAATTCAATATAGCGGTCATATAACGTCATCTACTTAAAATTTTTCTAACAACTTGATGTGGTGAGAAGCAAGACGGAGTTTACTTATTTTGCAACAATTCAAGTAATTTTATTTATTTCCATTTCCACTTCATCCATCTCGATAATCTTATTTTTATTACATCAATTTGTTAGATATTTCCATAGTGCCGCCATATCGAATTCAGAGGAAGTCAATTAAAAAATATGAGCCGAAAAGGAAGTTGTTAACATTAAGTAAAATGTCAATGATTTGTTTCCTTTGCAAATTGGTGCTCTTAAAATTTTGCATTTCATACTCACTGCTTATTTATTGCCATACTGACTAAACTACTAATCTATTTTTCTTTATGTATACATTGACATTTTTTTGTTAATATTAATTTCAACCCATTTTTAATTATATTCATTTCAAGTCGCAATAATTTGGAATACATAGATGAGCATTATTATATTTTAGGTTTTATTCATTGTCTATTTTCTCTTATTTCTTAAATTATTTTCACCGTCGTCAATAACTAACTCATCCTAGTAGGGTTTTTAATACACCATTTATTTCGGTATCTATTCATTTATTTATAAAAATATTTTCATATCGTGCCTTCATTACTACTTTTTTCTAACCCATATTAATAATCCACCATTTTAGGTCGAAATATTCAGGATTTCTTCATAAATTAGCGTTCTTATATTTTGAAAGTTTATATTAATTTTTTTCTCATACTTTACTTCATAATTATTGTTTCCATTTTAACGTATTCATCCAATTTTTTGTCCCTAGTACTTTTCATTCATATTCCTTGACATGTCTTTTTTTAAACAATAGAACTCTTGAAACTTATATTCTAGCATAGGTTATATCTTAACATTGATAAAAATAGTGGGCACTGATACTGATTTAGAGAAGTGCCAATATTTGAAATGTTGTTACTTTACCAATTATCAAGATTGTAACGATCTTTAATCGATGGTCTAGCTGCTCCAGTTCCATTGGACAAATGGACAAAATGTGCTGCATAATAACTGTTAGATGAACCGGTTTAATTTAATCTTGATTCAAAGAACTGATTGCAGTGATTCGATTTCATTTTAATGTAATGCACCTAATAAATATATAGTATGTTCACAACCTTGAACATACAGTGTCACACATAAAGTTCGCGACATATGGAAATTTTTTTTATTGATAGATATAATGAAAATTTGGCTTGGCAGTTAGTTTGTACTTGAAAAATTAGTAAAAAACAGCCTCTTTCCTTTTGTCATGTGATACTCTAAACCTGTCAAATTTGACATTTTTTTCGAAAATCCTCAAAAAATCT
>WOGP01000453.1:0-24677 GCA_015342065.1 Leptinotarsa undecemlineata | reverse complement strand
ATCCGTGCAAAAGAAAAGTGGAAAGCTTTTAACACGATTGCTGCTGCGCAAAACATCCCCATATTGCGGGCGGTGAACACAACAGATGGAATTGAAGTCCACTTTAAAAATACAGATGATTATAAGAGAATTACTCGGATCCTCGATCAAGAGAAAATACCCTACCACACCTATACAATGAAAAGCTGAAAACTACTCCGAGTAGTTTTTCGAGGGGTCCCGGAATCCATAGAGTGTGACGACATCAAGACTGAACTCCATGGCAAAGGATTTGAGATCCTTTCCGTAGTCCGCCTGAGTAAAGCTAACAAGGTACCGATGTGCTTATTTTGGTTCCAAGGAGCCAAAACAAAATATATGAGATAACCGAAATTCAAAACGTGCGTGTAAGCGCCGAAACATAGAAGGCGAAAAACCGAGTAGGGCAATCCAACTGTAAAACAGTTCCAGCCTGCGTTAGATGTGCCGGAGGGCACATGACCAAGGAATGCAAAATACCTGAAAACTCGCCCTTGCGATGCTTTAACTGCAAGGGAGAACACCCAGTGAGCTTCCATGGGTGCCCATGACGCCCTGAAAATAAAAGGGCCTCATATAGGTCGACCGAAAACAGACAGACCACAAATCCAAGGCCTGTCAGAAGAAGCTCAATCAGGAGAGACGTCTCGTATGCGAGGGCCGTCTCATTGTCAGAGAACGCCTGCAGCCCTCCCGAAGGTTTCCCAACAGCCTTAGGGCAGCTGCAGCCGCTTCTAGTGGAGTTTTCGGTACTGTAATCCATTCTTGACGGAAAATAAAACAAGAAACAGTGCCTAAACGGCCGCAAACACACAGAGCAAAGAACCAAAAAAGACTGCCTGCCGCCCCGCCACAGGAACCTAAGAAAAACTCAAACAGCCGAAAGGATAAGGGGCCCCAGGTCCATAAATCTGACTTAAACAAGGTAACGAACTTGAGCAGTTGTAATATGCACTTCTTGGTATGTCTTTCAGCTCTCTCAACGATTAGGATTTTATCTCCTCAATTGGCACAAAACGTCGGTTTTTCATAATGGGGACAGGCTATACAGTGGCTGAGGCATGATTACCGTATTCATCAGGTAGTAGTCAAAGTAGCCAAAAATACACAAACCCCAATTTTTCTATTTCTCTATTTTTCCCCTTCTCAGATCCACTCGAAAGTTTATGTAATGTTGGAACGTCTTTAAGGTACAAGAAAACATTTTACAAATTTACATTTTCCGAAACCGAACATTTCTTCCGTTCAATTTTTGATTATTTGTATTTTGAAGATGAGTCAACCCTTTTAACTTTGCTATATCCATATTGGTATCATAATCGCGTCCTACATTTCATAACTTTCTTTGAATGAGATATATAGCATATTTCAGATTCGAATGATCAATCCAGGCAATGAATATGTGCAAAGAGTGAGCGAAGAATTGTATCCCGATGATTTTACTGCTCCGTGGAAGCTCAGAATGGAACCTGCTCTCATAATAGACGCCATGCAAATGTTTGCTGAAATTTACAACCACAGGCAAAATCTGAGTCCAGTTCCAATTGTTGAAAACAGCAACAGTCTCCCGTGTTACGAATCAGATAGTTGGGAACATGGCTACAGTGTTGTCAATATGCTCAAAACTGTGAGTTGTTTGAATGAATTCCAACCTCAAAATGAACTTTGTATTAAGTGGAATTTCGGATATGCTGAACCCGACGAATTGAAAAAAAGTGTGAACTTACGTATTTTGACGTGTAGATTACGAATCCAAAAGAAAAATTTGGTGTCGTCCCTCATTCTCACCTTAACATTTTTCAATTTGATAATCAATATTTTCCCTATAGGAAACATTCCGTTTTTTGGCAACATCCCTACATTGTGAAATTGTATTCTAGATATATCTCTAAAAAAACTCTCCGTTTAAATATTGATGTGGTACATTTCAATGTATGAATTGCAAATAGAACTTATGACTGGTTGAAATAAATTTTATTTGTACGAGATATTCAGACGGTTCACTCCGTCTGAAGTGACCCTTCCGGTACTGATGAGGAGCTAGTACTCCGAAATCGGTCTATCCGTCGCTGAAACTAAAAACTTTTTAGTGGATACGTCAAGAAGAGTAGTTCTACTACGCCAATGCAGATGACTGCCGCAGTTGTAGTTGAAACGTTTGTAGATTTATAACTGAAGAAGACCACGGCAAAACCTGGAAGCCAATCAAGATAAATGAAATCAATTTCAGGAAGTTACTTGCGACGAATCTCCCAAATGAGAGACGTTGCACATGCGCCTGATGTTCTTACTTCAGCTTTGAATCAATCAATCAATGAAACATTTATTGAATAAGTATTCCTTCACAATCACATTAGACAAAAAACATATCAAATATTGAAAAATCAATATACAACATACATAAAAGAAGTTAATACATTACAATCAAATTAGCATTCAAAAAGAAACTCATCCACAAGGTAGTATGCTTTTTGCAATAGAAAAATCTCAAGATCGCCTGTTGAAGACATTGAAATTTGAGGATTTAATGTCCTTGCTAAGCTTATTATAGAGCAAATCACCAAAGCACATTGGGTGAATCTTTGATACTGTCAATCTACTACAGGGTCGATCTAGTTGAAAGTTATTTCTGGTGAAATGTTCATGTATTTGCTCATTTCTAGGAATAATTGAAATATTGTTTTTTATATATATCAGAGTTCGGTAGATATACAAACTAGGCATCTCTAGTTTGTACGAACGAATGAATAATGCCTACAGTGTTCACTTGAAGATGCACCATCAAGAATTCTGATTCCTTTTTTCTAAATAACAAAAACTTCATCAGCTATAGCGGCATAAGATGGGTTAGTTAATTCTCCATCTGGTATCTGCCACACGTACCCACAAAGTCGTAGGTTCACATGAGCATCATTAGCAAGTAGATATAGCTAATTACATGGAATGTTTGATAGTTTTTTTTGAATACCTTAGATCTATCAACTGAAACCACATATGTGCGGCTGGCTTCTGCTGATGGCTCCGTGCATTTGTATTTTCTTTGGCACCCAAGTGTTACCCACCCTTGCACTTGGCTATACCAAGCTGATGATGAGTCAAAAGGCAAAAACACTTGTATATGGTTTGCCTTTTTCTTGGCTCACAGCTTCATCTACTATTTTTCTACGTGTTTCTGTTTTGTGTCACCTCTGTTCATATCCTAACTCGCATGTGTATCAAATCCTCTAAAACCTCCCACCTAAATTGTTGCCTTCCCCGTCCTCTGTTGTCAAGTGATTCCTTGTTCATAACTTTCCATGCAATACTTGCATCTTTCACTCTTAAAATATACTTATACCATCGAATTTGGGCCTTGATAATCGTTATAATATTTGGTTGTCCATCCCTTTCGTACAGTTCTTTGTCGTTTCTTCTTTCCCAAATGCCGTCCATTCTCTTTCTTTCGAGTAATCTCCTCAGCACCTTTCTTTCCCATGTTAGGTTAGATCCAAAGTGAGTGGATCTGTTCGACCCTCCATCGCAACCCACAAGGGTTTATTGTGGTTCACACCTATTCACACTCGACCAAATAAACCCATCTTCTTAACGAAGCAGGTTAGTTTGTATGATGAGTGATCTTTCACGTTTGGCTCTGCCAAACTCTATAAATGTGATTCGGTCCCCAGCAGGGCAGGCACAAAGTATATACTCTGCTGTTTCATCGTTAATGAGGTAGTCGAATAGTCAAAGTGCAAACAATATTTCCATATGAGGGTTTTGCACGTCATCTACACCTGACGATGCCTTAAATTCAACCGTGCAGAGCTTTATCGCCTCTGGTTTTGGTGAATGATCACTTGAGCGCAAAAATTTGCTAACTTGCTCATGGGGGGTTTGTTCCTTCACCTGAGACAGATTCTGCGTACATCGCTCAAGAAATTGGTGCAAGGCGATTTCATGAGGTACTCCGCTCTTGAGGAGACGACACTGTCGTTTCCTGGCTGCACCACCAAACTTTTTGTTTCAGGTTCAGTTATTGGATCAGGAGTTGGAGAGTTAAGAAGCTCTCGCTTCTGATCTAAATTCACAGGAAGGTCAGTTCGAGTCGTAAGCTAAACATTCATCTCCTCTGTAGACTCGCTCCTGATCTAAATTTACAGGGAGGTTAGTTGGAGTTGTAAGCTCGACATCCATCTCCTCTGTAGATACAGCGTCAGAAAGCATGTTCACGTTTACTCTGTTTACTCTGTTCGAATAGCTAGGGAAAGAAGGTCAATAACGGCAGAGCCCCGCATTACCGTGACAAGGCGATGCTTCGACGAGAGGGCGCCCGGTATCTCGGAGGTTCCGTAGAGACAGCTCGGTGTCAATCATCTCGGTATGGATACACACACCTTAGGATTAGGCCATCATTGGGATGCCATTCAGTTAGAGCATAACAGAACCACAAGTGTTTCTGTCATTCCCGTATCCATCAGGGTTACGTGGAAGCAGGCATCCGATGGCTGGTTTGCTCAATCCCCACATCCCAAGCCAATGCACTCGCCAAAAACAGCATGCACAGTAGCTCAGGCAGTGAAAGATGAACAAGGACAGCCAACCCGCCATACTCCTAATTGATTTTCTAGTTTCGTCAACGTTCAAGTTTCGCAGGTTGACATTACTATTATCTGATAATCGTTTGATGAATTCTTATTAGAGCTATTTAAAAAAAAAATATTTTAACAGCCTCATCATCTTCCTTGCAAACGTTTCCTTTTGTATTCTTCGACTGATCTCTTCATTTAATTCACTTTCATTGAGTATGGGTACTTAATATTTCTGACTTTCGACTCTCTCTACTTTAATATTTTGCCCATTTTCCTGCTCCCTCATTTTTTTAATGGAACTTTCCCTTCTTCAGGATTTTTTCTAGCTCCATGTTGATTATTGAACTAAAAATATCAAAGTTGATAAAATAAAATGTGGAGGTGATAAGTAACTAACTAATTGCACTTTTCTCTGGTTTGTTTTATGCAAAGAGAAGGTTGAAATGAGGGAAAGCACAAATTTTCATTTTCAGATTCGTAATTTATATGTGTAAGCACACATACTTTTTTCTTCAAAATCAGTGGGTACCGACTATCTGGAATTTCATTTATTATTAATCTATTTTTTTTCTTCGAGAGTTCCTACGAAGGTCTCACTGGTCTGGTCAGATTCAATAACGAAGGTTTTCGAAGCGAATTTTTGATAGACATTTATGAACTGAGAGAAGGCGGAATTACCGATATTGGCAATTGGAATTCAACTAGTGGGCTAAATCTCACGAGGTTCACTGAATCACAGGAAATTTCTGATATGGAGAGTTTGAGAAATAAGACTTTTATTGTTCTCATCACTTTGGTAAGTATAAACAAATCCTTCTGGGGGGTTGAACTAGATATGATTGTATCTTGCAATATTATGAATATTACAATTGTTTTACCAAACTTGAGAGAAAACATGCTGGATGTTACACGTTCAAAGTTGAAGCATTGTCAATCATTCATCCTTTAGGCCTCGTGAAGATTCCTTAGGGTTGCGAAAAACTCGATTCCAACAGTTTATTTCAATAGCTATCCATAAATTCACTGTCTCATTATATGGCAATTTCACAATGAATTTCATTTAAGACGCAACAAATAATGTTTTCTCTCCTTGAAAGAACAAAAACGTTACATGAAAACCTGTAGACACTAACAAGTCTGGAAGAATCGCACAACTATTTGAAATATTTGGGATTGAAATTGACATTGCCAAATTCAGGAATTTGTCACAAAAACAATGGACTGCTGCATATACTTTCTAAATTTAATCCAGAGTTTATTGGAAGTGTGCTTTAAAATACTTTCCATGAATTTTCCATTATTATGCTGATGCTACACACCTTCACAAAACGTTTAGGCTCGATGAATTAAAGGCAGCTGAAGACTGCATCAACCACAACAGTTGCTGATGAAAGCCGATTACAAAAAATAGCAGACTATAGTTTTTGGACCCAGAAATGGAAGATCTGGGATGACAGAATTTCGGCCTATTCACATTGATAATGAAAAAGAAAGGCTTTGTCGTCAGGTCAATAAGAAAAGCTCTAGACTTTCATCTTGCATCTTACAGTTCATACCATATCAGCTCATTAGTAAGTTTTGTAAGTTTCATTTTATATCAAAGTGATATCAAAATACAAGAGAGGGTTTTGGTGAAGGTTTATAGGCAACTTCTTGGTCTATAAACGCTCACAAATACTGTTTTTTTGTTTGGTTTTGATTCAGGTTATCTGATTCTAAACAGTATCTCGTGCAAAATATTTATAGTGATCACTTTTGGGTAATAACTTTATTCCCTCAACTTTTCCCCTTCTTAGACCGAACCATATGGAATGCTGAAACAAACGACTGAACCTAAAACTGGAAACGACAGATTTGAAGGTTATACAATAGATTTGATCGATAAACTGTCAGAGCTAGAAGGTTTCAATTACACCTTTGTTGTCAGAGAGGACAAGATGAACGGGGCTTTTAATAAAACCACCAAAAAATGGACCGGGATGATAGGTGATCTTTTAGAACACGTAAGTATACAGGAATTATTGTTACTGAATCTTCCTAACGGTGATTCCAGAAAGCTGACCTGGCTATATGTGACTTCACCATAACTTCCGACAGAGTAGCGGCTGTAGATTTCACTGTGCCATTCATGACTCTAGGTAGGTGATGCTTCGTGAAAACACTTCCGTGAAAATACTTTCGGGATTTCTTATTCTAGGTGTGAGTATTCTTTTCAAGAAACCTAAGAATGCTCCTCCAAGTTTTTTTTCATTTGCCGATCCTTTTGGAATTGATACATGGATCGCTTTAGCAGTATCGTTTTTTGTGACATCCCTTTTATTATATTTGATGGGTAGGTTGTGTGCTGATGAATGGACGAATCCTTACCCATGTATCGAAGAACCGGAACACTTAATCAATCAGTTCAGCTTCAACAATGCGGTCTGGTTTGCAACTGGTAGTTTACTGGCACAAGGATCTGAAATTGCGCCTATGTAAGTTATTTTCGAAATTATTTCACGTTTGATGATACTGGTCATTTTCATTAACACACATAGCTTAGAACTGTCCTGAATACCACAATGTCATTTGTCAAATTGAAGCACTAATCCCTTGCGACTTTTCATTTCAGATGAAATCATGATTTCTTCCAACGAGAAGAAAATCGAACCTTGTGATCTGTTGGTTAGGTTAGATTAGGTCCAGAGTGAGTAGATCTATTCGACCCTCACACCTATTCACACTCGATCAAATAAACCCAGCTTCTTAACGAAGCCGAATAGTTTGTATAGTGAGTGTTCTTTCAGGTCAGATGGTAAGAGTATGGCTATGCTGAACTCTAAAAACCTGATTCGGTTCCCAGCGGGGCAGGCTGGATAGTTGGATAGTCAGGGTGAAAGATTTCCACCTTGATACCCGCGACAACCTTCCCATATGAGGGCTTTTGCACGTAAGCTACACCTGACAATGCCTTAGATTCAATTGTGCAGGGCTTTTTCGCTTCGGGTTTTGAGAAATCATCACTTGAGAGCAAATGTTTGCTAACCTACTCATGGGGGTTTGTTCCTCCACCTGAGACATATTCTGCGTACGCCTCCCAAGAATTTGGTGCAAGTCGGTTTCATAAGGTACCCCGCTCTTAAGGAGCGGCTGCACCACCAAACCTTTTTTTTTTTAGGTTCAGTTGGAGTCGAGAGAAAAATCGAGAGGCGATGCTTGCAACAACTAAAACCTGCCACTTACAAGGCGAGAAGGTCTCGAAACGAGTTTTTTTCTATACAAATTAACTGAGTCTCACTAATGGCGCGAGCAGATTTTGAAGTGAGGTAGATTCGAAATCGAAACGTTTTGGCTTCTGTTCCAATGAGAGGGATTCGAACCATGTGATCCTTTGAGAATAATGAAAATCAAGCGTGTTGCTTGCAACAACTGAGGGAGCTTCGAAATAAAAGGGATTCAAGATCATAACGTTCTCCCTTCTGTTTCTCTTTCTTTACGAATGAATTGGGTTTCACACATGAGGCGAGGAGGTATCTAAGTGAGACTGATTCGAAATCAAAACGTTCCGGCTTCTCTTCCAGTGAGAGGGATCTGAACTCGAAGCAAGAGAGATTCAAACCATATGATCCCTTGAGAATAATGAAGAAACAAGCATTTGGCTTGAAACAACTGAGGACTTCCACTCGCGAGGCGAGAGAGGAATTCAGGGAGATCAGTTGAGAGAGAAAAAAATCGAGGTGTTGCTTGCAACGACTGGGTTTCCTTCTAGCAGTAGGCATGTTTTCATCCGTATCTCTTGACTTCTATCAAGTTAGTTTTACAACTAGATGCCGAAACCTTAGTATCCTCCTCTTATAATCCTTTGGCAGCAGTGAAAGCTTTCAAGGAAAGTTTAGTTCTAAGTCTGGCTGTATCAACATTCATACGCATATACTAAGAAATCATAATAATATATTCCTCGTGGCTTGAACTACTCATTTTGAAATGGAATCAAAAAATGAATATTTGCAGCGTCAAAGTCCAGACCAAGACAGTACGACAGCTGAAAGCGAGAACAATCGCATACAACGGAGGTTAAGAGTAACATGCTCATCTCGAGCCTTTCTCTATTTGGACACTTTCTCGCTTCCTGATATTTACCAGGGTACAATTTTGATAATTTTCAAATCTGTCAACATGTTTGCAGACAATGGAAAATGGGTCTTTTGACATTCTTCAAGAAATATTGTCAACCATATCCAAAAAAATGATAATATGAAGAAAGCGTATGAGTTTCCAGAAGATTTCCGATTCAGGTTATCTCAAATACCATGAAAAATATTGAACAATTCGATTCATGTGAGGAAAATAAATAATAATCAATCGACAATAATCAAGGCAAAAAGTAATTGAATATTATTTCTTTAGATTTTATGATATGTGACCGATTTCATTGATTTGAACAAGTTCATCAGGATCATACATTCTTCTCAATGGAATTACATTCAAACTTACCAGAAAGTTTTCAAATTCACAGGTGACATTCTAAACATAATGGAAAATGACCAATATCTGTCCAATTCATCAATGAACTATTTAATTTTATTTAATTGCGAAGTTAGTACATCAATTATCGTTAGTGAAAAGAATCATGAATTTTCATATATATTGTACGTTTTTTCTTTATAACGTTATCCGGATTTGGTAATGAAGAGCAATGCAAGTGCCCTACAGCAAAACATCAGATACTACCACAGTGAGGATGACAGTATTTCATGTAAATAAAATTTCACCTTTTTCTTTTAGTATACCGTGTAGAAATCCTGAGGATGATATAGAATTCAATTCCATAACGAATGTTTGTAATACAAACTGAGCTTTCTTAAAATTTATTACTTTCTTCCTTTCTTTGTAAGATTCCCACATTTTTTCGTATCATGATGGAGAAGTAGAAAACTAAAACCGTTCTTTACCAAAAAAAGTCAGCCTCTTCAAAAAATAAACTCTTTTCAATTCAAAAATGAATGAAATAGTCAGCTATATCAATGACTAAGAATAGTGGTCACATTACTCATTCATGAAGGAACTCAACAACAGACAGTATACAGGTGTATCCGCAAAGTATGGAATAAATTCACCCAAAACCAAAGGTCGTTTCACAAAAACCTGAAACACGTCGATTTTTTATTTTAATATTCCACATTTTACAACAAAATTCCATTATACAGGGTGATCCATATTAATGTGATGACGTCATCGGTAATTTTTTTAAATAGAACATTCTGTATTTGGTGTCAGTTTTAGATAATCCGTAACGAGCTGATTCCGAAAAAGTATGATTCCTGGTGTCTTACGGATAGAATTTGAAAGATGTGCGGTAAGAAAATAAATTTTATTGATATCTAATAAAAGTAGAAATTAATCAATTATTACAGGACTACAGTTCGAACATTCAAAATAGTCATGTATTTATTACTGGATTACTTTCCCATTGTTTAATTGATCATTAGAAAAAAATATAAAATAATTAATTAATTTCTACTTTTATTAGTATTGAAGGGGTTATATTTTTAGGAGTGATTAATTTTTGGGAAAGAAAGTTTTTGGCTTTCTTTTATTAGATATCAATGAAATGCTCTAAGCCCACATCTTTCAAATTCTGTCCGTTAGACCCTAAGTATTAACCTTTTTGGAATCAGCTCGGATTATCTAAAACTGATACCAAATATAGGGTGTTCCATTTCAAAAAATTACCGATGACGTCATCAAATTAATATGGGTCACCCTGTATAATGAGAGTTAGGTGTGAAATGTGAAATATTGAAATTAAAAGTAGACGTGTTTCAGGTTTTTATAAAACGACTAATGGTTTTGGAAATATTGAATGTATTCCATACTTTGCGGACATACTATAATATTCTGTAATATTTGCCGCTATACGATCGCCAAACGTATGAGTTTTCAATTGTTTTCTCGCCTTTTTTAACAAATTAATTTGCGGTAGCTTCTTACAGGGAAAGACAATTTATCAAATTCCTTCATCTTTATCATAAAAGCAAATCTACAAAATTACTGCAACTGATTTGTTCATTTCATTTTGTATTATTCGATTGAGACGCCAGAAAAAGAAATATTACTTTAATATTATCTTTATCACAAGGTTCATTGCCATGCATTATCCATTACTTTTTTCTCCCAAGAGCAATATCAACGAGAATGGCCGCCGGTATGTGGTGGTACTTTTGCCTTATCATTACTGCATCCTATACAGCCAACTTAGCTGCTTTTCTAGCCACTGAGAACCCCGTTGAATTATTCAAAGACCTGCAGAGTCTTTATGAAAACCAGCATAAAATCAAGTATGGAGCCAAAGAAAATGGTGCTACGTTACGATTTTTCATAGTAAGTATTGCAACAATCAGAACTGAGTATAGTCAGCAAAGCATTGGTGCTTAAAATTAGTTGAAAAAATTAACTGCAAAATATTCATTTCTTGTATTTTCTCCAATTCATCAATTCTTCATAGTGGAAGTCTACTGTTGTTGTTCCATAATAATAATAATAATAATAGAGGAAAGTCTCCTAATATGGGGTAGATTTTTTCAAAATACCATAATAAGAAAACGGAGGTAGTTTTAAACATTATTTCCATATTTCATGTTTCGTTGAATATACTATCAAGCATTTGATAAGAAGAAATGTGTTTTTAAAAAAAGCAGATGAAAATATGCAGAATTTAAAAAAGTGCACTACTCCATATTAGGGGCATATGATATCCTAATATGGGGTATATATGTTCGCAATATGGGGTACCCAATTTATTATGTAAAATTTGAAAATGAGTAAAATAATTTTGTTTAAGTAAATATTCATTTATGGAAATGCAAAAAGTATATCTAATGAAAAGTTTCGTCCCTTATGAACGAAAAAAAAATCTCATCTAGAAAGAACATACAACAAATCATTTAGAGATGCGATAGTCACAAATGTACGGATTTCTTTCACAATTAGAATATTCAACATGAGCTCATTTGGCATCTTCTCTAAACTTTTCTACCTGCTAGTCATCTGAATCTTGGATACCAACTTGCGTTTGTTTGCTTTTTATTTAGCAACTGACTGTTTCGTTTTTTTTGGTATGTTTAGTTTTTTCTGCTAACTTGGTTTTGAATCATTATTATTTCTTTTGACGCCCGAATTTGAAGGTAAATTTATCTTTTCTATGCTGGCCCCTAATTCCTCTTTGTATGGGATGCTAGTTACAACGGCAGCTTTTCCATATTTTGTACTCTTTCTTTCAATAATAACTTTTGAAGCAGTTGGAACAGGCATCAAGTTCGCAGAGGTAATATATTTCTCAGGAGTAACCTGTCTCTCAGCGGTTTACTTTCATTCAGGGATTTTTTCTTTTGGCTCGTTGATATCTAATTGTTCTTTCTTTACTGTGTCTTCCTTTACTTTTTCTTCATTCATTGTTTCTGTTTCTACTCTTTTTTCATTAATTGCTCCTTGTATTTCTGCCACAAAATCATATTCTTTGAATGCTACGCTCAATGGACTTTTTATATTATTGCCCTTGCATGAGCTGTATCTGCACACGACTTTTCGAGTTATTTCAAAAACAATCTTTCCATTCATAAGCAGTGATTTACGAGCATTGGCTCCATTTCTTTTGGAAAGACTATCTTTCGTCCTAACGAAGAATTCACAATGTCTTCAGGTATACCATCGTCCATAGATATTCTAATCTATGGACGATCGCGATGGGTATACCGTACATGTTCCAAACTTTTTGTTTTTTAGGCATCTGAAAGAAAGTACTCTAGTTTTCTATGGAAAAGTACACAGCCCCCTAATATGGGGTACCCCAAATTAGGAATTGATAGGTACCCCATATTACGAGCAAATTAGATTTTTGAAAGGGAAAAAACTGTGATGTTTTTTTAAAAAACCAAAACCATTTCCATAAACTACGCCAAGTTTCGCATTGAATGATATTATTAAATTTTTAAAAACTTATCTTTAAATTTCCTTAAATATCTAAAATGCAACAGTCATCAGAAACTTTTATTCATGCACAAAATTACCATAACCTGAATCGTCGAAACGCAACACGAGTTTGCTCCAAAACGTGAATGGGCGCTTTCTAGGAAGTTGGTGTTTAGTTTTTGATGTTCACAATAGGTGTCGGAACAAGTACTTGCTTTAAATTGAACTACCCCATATTGGGCACTACCCTCCATATTAGGCGACTTTCCTCTACATAATATATTTCAGAAGAATAAATATAGACATAATCAATTAATCAATCAATTTATTTCGTGAAAATCAATGGTTACATTGGAAATTTAGAAAGAATAAAGAAATTACAAGAAATAAACAAGAACCCTACAAAAGATAATCTTGTCTGTAGGGATTAATGTTGATTTCATTTACTTATCCTGAGGTTATTATATGCGGTTTCTCGACTAAGTGAGATTACCATGATGATAGCTATTAGTGGACAACTCTACAATGGTCAAAGTGTGGTTAGTATATAATGTATATTAAAGTATAAAAGTTATAAAATACCTTTCACATAATGAATATTAGCAATAATTTTACATATAATGTATGGTTAGTAAGTATAATTCAAAATTCACATCAAAATCAATTTTTTTTAACAAAAAACAAAATTGTGCATATATACATTGAGGTTGGTAATTCAGTCAATTCATTATTCCCAAAATTAAAGAACTAGATGATATATGTGTACACATATATTCACATATACATATATATTTCCTGTTATGATTGGTGAGAATTTCTCATATCAATAAGATCGTGTATTTTCATTCGATCTACATGCGTGATATATTTCTTTAGACTTTTTTGAATATGAAAAAAGGAGATTGTCTGAATTCTGAACTCAAGGTGTTGAAAAGTCTTGGTCCAAGGTAAGGGTGGCATCTTTGCCCAATGGCTTTATAGGATATACGTATAGTTGAGTTTTTGTTTACCTTTGCTCTTGTATGATAGGAATACGATACTAAAATTAGGCTATCTTCATTTTTGATATAAAAAATTTGGTTTCATCGTATAGGAGATTTGTGGAGTAATATCGATCTTTTTAGATATTATTTTCATCAACATATTTTATAAAGTTTGTAATTTATTCAAATATGTGCTACCTACACCTCCCCAGCCTACTATGCCATACGAGAGTCTAGATTCAACGATTGCATAATAAGTTGTGATCGATTCAGGCATATCAAGCATCTTTGATAATACTCTGAATTTATATATCAATTTTCAGTCTGTCAACAGTGACACCAAAGTATTTGATTTGGTCGGTAGCGCTAATTTCAAAAGTAGTTCCGTGATTGTTTTAAGATAACTTATCAATCTATCAGGTGGCTGAAATCTTCTTCAACGATATGTTTCAAGTTGTCCCAAGAATCTACGCTATAAAAGATAGCCGTATCGTCAGCATAGCTGATGATATTTCCGCATGTTTGCAAGGTGAATAAGCTGTTTATATAAATCACGAAGAGGATTGGCCCTAGAACTGTTCCTTGTGGAGCTCCGCAAAGTACAGTTCTTCCTGGATGTAAAGGTCAAATCCAAGGAACCTTTCTTGTATTCAGTTGTTTTTTCGATTGTTTATACCTTTTTCATTATCCTTTTCCCAATCAACCTCTAGAAGAAGCAAAAAAAATTATTTTTCCGTTAGCATCCAGTGGTTATTTTAGGTTAGATTAGGTCCAAATTAAGTGGGTCCACCACAACTCGCAAGGGTTTATTGTGGCTCACACCTATTCACACTCAACCAAGTAAACCCAGCTTCTTAACGAAGCCGATTAATTTGTAGAGTGGTCTTTCAGGTAAGATGTTAATAGTACGTCTCTGCTGAACTATAAAAAGCTGATTCGCCCCCCCAGCGGGGCAGGCACAAAGTATATGCTCTGCTGTTTTATCATTATTGAGGTAGTCGGATAGTCTAGGTGCAAAATTCCCACCTTGATACCCACGACAACCTTTCCATATGAAGGTTTTTGTACGTCAGCTACACCTGACGATGTCTTAGATTCAACCGTGCAGGGCTTTTTCGCTTCGGGTTTTGGGAAATCATCCCTTAAGCGCAAACGTTTGCTAACCTACTCATGGGGGGTTTGTTCCTCACCTGAGACAGATTCTGCCTAGGCCGCTCAAGAATTTGGTGCAAGGCAGTTTCATAAGGTACCCCACTCTTGAGGAGTCGACTCGGTCGTTTCCTGGCTGCACCACAAAACCTTTTGTTTTAGGTTCAATTATTGGATCAGGAGTTGAGAGGCTCTCGCTCCTTATCCCAATTTACAGGGAGATCAGTTGGAGTCGTAAGCTCGACATCCATCTTCTCTGTAGACTCGCTCCTGATCTAAATTCACAGGGAGGTCAGTTGGAGTCGTATGCTGGACATTCATCTCTTCTGTAGACTCAGCGCCATAAAAGTCCCACGAGTAGCTAGGGAAAGAAGGTTAATCACGCATTACCGTGACAAGGCGATGCTACGACAAGAGGGGTCCCGTTTTCTCGAAGGTTCCGTAGGCTCAGTGTCATTTATCCTCTCGGCACAGATACACATACCTTGGGATTAGGCCATCGTTGGGATGCCATTCGGTTAGGGAATAAGAGAACCACAAGTGATTCTTTCCTTCCCGTATCCTGCGGGGCTACGTGGAAGCAGGCATCCGATGGCCGGTTTGCTCAACCTCACATCCCAAGCCAATGCACTCGCCAAAAAAAGCATGCACAGTGATTCAGGCAGTGAAAGATGAACAAGGACAGCCAACCCGCCAGTATCCAGTGGTAGTGGGACATGATTTTTTGTAAAATTTGATAATGAAAAATGACAAAAAACTAAAAACTCAATTCTATAATATAACTATTTCAGGTTGATAAAGTATTTTCCCTTCTGAGGTATTATTCAACTGATAGAACAAAATTTCTTATATATTCATAGGATGCCGAAGAAGGAACAACACTTCACAAAATTGGGCAACACATGGTCGAACATCCAGAAAATGTCAAAGAAAATGATGAAGGTGTGCTAAGAGCAGAAAGAGAAGACGAGCATTATGCATTTTTTATGGAATCAACTTCTATTGAATATACCACTCAGAGACATTGTTCACTGAAGCAATATGGGGGATTGTTAGACGAGAAAGGATATGGCATAGCAATGAGAAAAAGTATGTTTTCCTATGAGTGTTCAAAATTACAGAATGTTTAGCTTAACCAGTTGTATTACAATTTTTTTCTATAAATTTCAGATTCTCCTTATAGAAAAAGGCTGAGTTTGGCAATATTGGAACTACAGATGTCACATTATTTAGATGAATTGAAGACAAAGTGGTGGGAAGAAAGGAGAGGAGGGGGTGCTTGTGGAGTGAGTTGAAGTTCTAAAAATATAAACCTAAACATTCATCCAAGTCGATTCTGATCCAACTTCCACTTCCAAATCTCAAACCTTGATAATCATTTCAACCGTTTCAGTGAATATAAAAATGAGGTTTTCTCAAGTTATGTCAATTTTTCAACAGCATTTCATCCAAAAAATTTACATAGTTTTCAATATCAACATTTTAAAACTAATCGCTAATCTAATATGAAATTCCAGTTGTAATACTACCATCATTTTTTTGATTATCAGTT
The DNA here is from genome assembly GCA_015342065.1 of Leptinotarsa undecemlineata. Lineage (NCBI taxonomy): Eukaryota > Metazoa > Arthropoda > Insecta > Coleoptera > Chrysomelidae > Leptinotarsa > Leptinotarsa undecemlineata. Next base: position 8,460 of record WOGP01000453.1, on the reverse strand, counting down.
CAATTTTACCACACATACTCAAAAAAATTACTAATATTTTCTCAGGTTAGGTTAGGCTCAATATTGAGTAATGATCAAAGTTTAGTATAATGGTGCGCACATTTCAAACGGGTAGAACTCTTTAACGATGAAGAAGTAGAAAACTCATTTTTCACAAAAATTAATCCCTTTTAAAAAATAATATTGCCTTCCCAATTGAATTCAAGTCAATAGTCATGAATTATAAGTGTTTTTCTATTCCTCTAATCTTTTTGTTACTGTGAAATATATAAATAACTGCATTTCTCTCTTAAAGGGAGTGGTTGAATCTTCCGATGCTGATCCTCTTGGACTACGAAACGTCGAAGGATGTTTTTTCGTCACCATTTATGGAACAATTTTTGCCTTTGTTCTGGTCATATTCGAACAAATAAGCTATATCATCAAAGCTAGTAGAAAATCAAGAATCCCCTTCAAGACAGTTTTAATGATGGAACTGAAGTCATACTTCGACTTCAATAGCAATGAAAAACCCAATGTAGCTAGAAGCATAACCGAAAATTCTAAATCACAATCGCAGGACCTGGAAGACACGCAAAGCGAAAAGAAAAAAACAAAGTCCAAATCGAAGTCAAAATCCCCTTCCATCCGAATTTCAAAGGCAAGGTCACCGTTTATTTCCAAATCCAAGTCTGGAGAGAGGCGAAAATCCAAAAGTGTGAGTCGGAAATCTCCTTTGGCATATGGTTTTGTTGTTCCACCAACTGAAAATGGATTTCATGAAGATATTTGACATAATGGATTACTTGATAGCATCATTTTCTTATCATGCTGACAATGTTAAAGTAGTCATACATAGATTGAAATCTTCCAACCCATTCCTCAATGTAGACGATTCATCTAATAAACAGTATTATATAATTTCAAATCATTTCATAATGAAATCGGGAAATGACAATATTCAATTCACCCTATTAAGCAAAACAAAATGATTCTTCGTCAAAACATCGAATTAATTGTTATTATTTACATTTAGACTAACACTAAAAAACATTCTCGAACATAGTGGCCGTTTCAATGAGAATCACTTGTCATTCCATCTGCTTTCTATAGTTGCGGAAGTAGCCCATAAGGTCGCCCGATTTAAGACCGTTACATCCTTTTGTGGAGTCACATGAAAACTACAATTAATTAAATGAGGTTGTATCAGCAAAAAGTTTCACCTGCCCCTTCAGTTGTGAATTTAACTCTCAATTTATATAAACTAGGAAAGTGTTGGGCTTGATATAGAACCTTGGGGTACACCATTTGTAGTACATTGTGTAGAAATGTTACTATCCTCAATTAATTTTCAAACCATTCTAAATCTGTTCTAATGATATCCACGTGGAATATTTTTTCACTAATATAATATGGAACCATAGAACACTGAACTAGACGCCTTCCTGAAACACATCAACAGCGTAACTACGGAGAAGAATATACACAACGGATAGCCATTCTTAGACGTATTGGTGAAGAGGACCGACACTAACCCTTTTAGCCCTGATTTTTATTCCTTGTCAAAAAAATTCCGGTCAGAATATTGCTCATGGTCATTAGAATAACTCTCTTGTGTAACTTGAATAGAACATCATCATAGATGTAGAATCTAGGAAGTCGTGGCAAATGCCACCATCAGGTTATTATACAACAGAAAATTTCATACAATTGAAACGAAGTTCGCAATTAACAAAGCATTTATTTTACATGAAATTTTTTGGAACTATTTTTGAATTTACTCAAACAAAGTGGAACCTGGCATTTTTCACATTGAATTCTTGAACGTCCAGCACATGTCTCTAGTTTGCACCGTTGTTCATGTCCATCTTGGTGTTCTGGATAATGTCCAATATCTCATATCATCAGGAGGTCCTATGTGTATTTTTTCATCCCTTTTTGGAACAGGAGAACTTCTAGGACTTGGAGTAGAAGATTGTGGTCTCCCTCGTTTTGGAGTATTTGTAGGAAATCCAGAAAAAGCTAGACTTTCTGCAAATATCATGGTGAACTGGAGTGAATCCATATGAAATTGTTGATTTCTCTGAACGATATCACACCGATATTCCTACCAAGCGTTACAAACAGCCAAATTGAAATAATGAAAAATAACTCGTAAAGTCCATTTTCTGGAACGAATGAAGGTGCGGTAGAGTGCAATCAAAAAATCATTTTTATCCACTCCTCCCATGGACATGTTATACAAACGTATGATTGCTGGACGTTCAACCATGATATATTCTCCCTGCTTTTTGTCCCATCGCTTGACCTCATCTTTTGGCTCTATTCCAATGAAGTTGGATGCCATGTTGACTACTTTGTTGTCATACCAACGAACAGCAACAACTCCATTGTCACTAGTAACCAACGAGTCGCAGCTACCTCGACCAAGTTTTTGTAGCTCCCGTTCCTGTTTCAACGGACACTTTTTGAGTCTATTATTTCGTACGGTTCCAGCCATGAAAATACCTCTTTGAAGAAGTTCACGCAGTAATAGGACTGACGTAAAGTAGTTGTCGCAAAATAACTTATGTCCATGATGATCGGGAATTCTGTATGACAAATAAGTCACCAGTCCATTGGTAGCTGCATATTTTTCTTGAATATCTCTAGGAACGGTAGTAGAGCCTTGATATACAATGGAACGATATATGATACCAGAAGAACCACAAAGCATAAATACTTTCACCCCCCAAGGGTTCGGTTTACCCTTTATGTATTGCTTTATTACAAGTTGGCCCTTGAATGGAATCATTGATTCATCAATACAAATATTTTCTTCTAGATCTAATTGCTCGCACCTATTTTCAAAAGAACTGATTATAGGACGTACTTTCCAAAGTTTATCAGTTTTATCATGATCGGCATTCACGTCAACAATATGAAGATTATTTCTAAGACATTCGAATCTATTCCTTGACATTCCAAGGTCACTCACAAATTTTATCCTTGAAGCGGGTGTCCAATACATTCTCAATCTGGGAAAATGAATTATAACCATTATAATATGTAATGCAACGAGTTTTTTCATTTCTTGTTTATTTGTATTGAGGCTTTTTCCGCATTGAAAAACTGAATACATATTTGTTTTCTCTGCTAGTTCCATAAAAACAGAATTTGGGAATTATTTATAAAAATACACCATTGGTGTTTGGATTTCCTCATTTTCGATGGGGTTGTTGGGTGGAACGTAAACAACATTTGGAGGCACAAATTGCTTTCTTGTCCAAGATTCATTCACAAAGTCAATTTTTTTTGTTTTGTTTTTTTTAGATGACAATGTTCTTGCTAATTCTGCCAAAGGAATATTATCATCTTCCTCATATTCACTCTCATCTTTTTCTGACTCCGGTGCATCATACTCTTCTAATTGCTCTTCAATATCAGAGTCAGGAATGGCAGATACTGCTGCTTCAGCTTCTTCCAAAGTCACTGTCCTAGCAATGTTTTTCAAATTGCCATAAAATATAATTGCCGGTATCTCATCTGAAAAAAAACAAAATATTGAACATACTGCCTGATGGTGGCAACTGCGTACAACATATTGAAAAACAATATCAAGAAAAACTACCTCACGCCATTATCAACCGTTTTCATGAAACTCATTTACAACCTATACACTTCATAATTCACCAGATTTACCTATAATGAAACGTCTTCCAGAATAATTATGGGTACTTACATTGTATGTCGTTTGGCTCAGCCATTTTCTTGACAGGACACACTCAAAGAAGTGTTACTGAATAGTATACCGGCACTTAAGCCGCCAAAAGAGTGAATCACATACCTTCAGGAAGGATACTAGTGGGGACCCCTAGAGGTTGAAAGCCTAAATATTTTTCTCACAAAACTTACAGAGTTCTAAATATCGCGGTGGCAATTGCCACCTGTAGGGCCGAAAGGGTTAATAGTTTCAACAAATGTTCTCAAATTATTACCCAAACGCACGCCACTGCAGGTACAAAACGACCCGAAAGCTCATTAAATGTTTTGTTTGCGATACAAAAATAGGGTGGAACGGTGAAGTTTTATAAACGCGTCTATACCAGCTATGGCAAGCCCCAATTTTCAAGTTTTAGCTTCTAGGGGTTGTCTTTCGTAAGAAGGTGGCAGCAGGTTGAAGCAAAAACATATTGTGAACAGATTTTTATTACTCGTGCAAAATGTTTTCTTATCGTAGGCTGCAACTTAAATCATCCACAAGTCGAAACTCCCGAATGCAACTCTTCAGGGTTCTTGAATTTGTTGTGTCGCAATAAAGCAACAATCGAATCTCTATAGCGGAAACAATTAATCCAAAACTTCATTTTAAGTACAGGCACATTCGCTTTCCTCATTGCTATGCATATTGCATGCACCCTCCGAATGCACCTGTTTCGAATATTCTGAATATTATTATTAATATTATTGTTAGTGCCCACTCCAGAAGAACGGTATATCCGCACCTCATGAATTCAAAATGATGCGAATCAGAAATGAGGTTTCATTGTTCTATTTGGCACGATGCATTCCCAAGTTCAGTTAGCAAAAGTTCATTAAGAAAAAAAGAAACGACACAGTAACCACGTTAAACTATACAAAGATGTGTAGATCATGCAAAGAAGTAAATTTCAGACACAAACTGGAAGAAAAAGCACCCTCGAAACAGCTACTTTCATGTACACATTTAAGTACACGAAAGAAAAATAATTTCAAAACAAATAATTTTATATGAACACTGAATTATATAAAAAACACTATTTTCTATTCAGTCTGTAGTCCAAACATTCGCTATGGAATTGAATCAGATATCATTTACAGGATTCCAACACAATATAGTAAATGAAAGAGGTAAAATATGAATTACATGGAACACTGTGATCCTCACTGTTTTGCCGCAAGACACTTACCTTATTAGCTCATCAGTACTAAATCAAAATGGAGAAGTAGAAAGCCAAATACTTTCTTTCCCATAAATGAATTTCTACTAAAAAATATACTCCTTTCAATTTAAAATTATTAGTTTTCTACATTATTGAAAATCAGATTTTGGAAAGGTTCTGCTCTAACTACTGCAATTGAATTATAATTAGTAAAATTTAAGGGTTCTAACTTGTTGCCAACTTCTGACATTTATGGTTTTTGAAGAAATCAATCGAACTGATGATAAAATACTTTCTATTTATAAAAGAGATGCAATTCCCAAACGTTTTCAATGTTCTGATATTCTAGTTAGAGTTTAGTAACGTCAAAAAGAAATAAACTTTCGAAATTCAAAAGTTTTAGACAATTATAGTAATGGAAAAGTTTTAGGAAGATAGACCAGTCTGTTTAGTAACTTCAAAAAAAAAAGAAACTTTCTACACAGGTACGTAGGTCAAAGACAAACACATATCCCATTTCGATTCTGTTCTGTTTAAAAAATCTGTTTAAAATCTGTTTTTTCGTTAATCAGCTGTCGCCTCCATACGAACGACAACTCTCTGAAGTTGAGAAACTTGTGCGAGCTAAGGACTAACGAGGTCTTACCTTTTAACATGTGATTCCTAACACGTTGATTGATTTTTTTGTACAGATTAAACGATTGGAAATTTTACTAACCATAATGTACGAGTAGTGAAAGCGAATATGAATATCTTTGAAATCCAGAATATGCCACATCAGAAGCGGAGGTTAATCAATGAAATATCAATGCAATAATAACCATAATTGATGTCAATAATAGTAAAAAACATGAAAACCTTCTTATTAGTCGAGATCATCTTGGTTGGTAAACCGCTGGCAATTCTGATGTGGGATATGTGTTCTATATCAAAATGAAGCTTCTTTCCAGTTTTAGAAAAACAGAAAATAATGAACTTCAACTGAAGAAGCACAGATTGATGATGTAATTCAGCATACATGATACTTGCAATCATCTGGCTAAAATGTTAATTGAATTGAACCAATTTGCATTGATTTTCTGAACTTCAAATAATCAAAAAAATTCGTCGACTGAAAAATATAAAAAATTCATTACTAAAGAGGTTGCCACTGAAGAGAAAAATTCTAATTATGTCAAAAATTAGGAATACATGAAAGAACGTTTTAGTGATGGAAAGTATTGAGATATTTGCATTGCCACTGTTTTTAAACTGTCAATCTACCACTGTCATTAAAGAAATATAATAATAACAAATATATTTTGATAAGGTTGGATATTGTCAACTACTACACAGAAAGATCCATAACTATCGGACGTAATCAGCAGTTTTGTTGCGAATATAAACAAATCTGAAGTGATTTTCCTCTCTAGTGTAGAAAAATTAGAAAAGGAAACTTTCATTTTATTATTCCGTCATCGGACTCTTTCATACATTTCTAAATTGATATGTCCAATCAACCAACGAATTATACATTCAACATTAGAAATAGTTTTCTGAAATTTCATAACAGACGCGAATAAATAATGAAAGAGATAATTGCTAGATGACCTCCGATAAAAATATCCTGCGAGTTGTGGTTTGAATTCGACAAGTCGCAACTTGTTGGTAAACACAAATGAGTCAGTGCTGGTTAGTTCTACAATTTCCTAACGATTCTTTGTATCGCTATTAATACTCGCGGAATTATTTGGAAGCGTGCCCATAAAATGACATCATGATATCTCTTGAAAATGAAGAATGATGTTTTAAGTTGGGAAAAATTTTTTTTGGCTAGTCGCTTGTCCATTATTCAACAAAAAATGTGAGAAATATCTTCATGAAGATATGTACAGGATACTAACCAAAATTTTATCACAGATACAAACTGGACGAAAAACCCGTTTCAAAACAACTACTTTTGCATGATCATTGAATTATAAAAATATCGTCATGGAATTGAAACAGATACTGGTATGCTAAATAATGTGATACATAAATAAATATTGATAAGAAATTTCATTTACATGGAAGACTCAATGGTGTACTTCGAAGTTTGGGGAAAATATACAGGACTATCATCGTGACAAAAGCAGATTTGTCTCTTTCGGTGACATAAAATCGTAATGTAAAAGACAAAAAAGAATGATTTGTCTTCTGATGTTATCCAAAACGGCGCTGATGAGATTTTTTGTCACCAAAAAGTGTTTTGTTTAGGTGACATTTTATATCCATACTGTTTCATATATCACATTGTGTATCGTTTCAACGAATTATATCTGTTTCATCTCTATAACGAATAACGCCAAAGTTTGAAATATACTATCTGCCAAAGTTGATCACTTACTACATTCGATGTAGTACCAGATATATTATGTATCCCGATTCTTTGAGTTATGCCACTTGTCATTGGCGGTTACTATAATACCCATCAAACGTGTTATGACAATTCTGATCCTGTTTAATTAGTATTTCTGATGAAATTTAGATGTTCATTTCCGCTCATTTCCAAAATCTTTGATGTCTCCTCAATATAACTTTTACCATAAGAATAAAATATTATGTTTTCTCAGTGGGTTTGAATACGACTACGCTGTATAATTAAACTTAACTTTATTTCACTGTTACACTGACAATAGAACCAAACGGTTTAACCGAAACTTTACAATAATATTCAAATGTTTATCACTCTAATAGATCGCTTCGTACCGCACTGCCAACTAGACTTCCTGATCTGCATGTTGGTAGTTTTTATATGTGTCAATGGAAGTCTTAGAAAGCCGACAGAATTTTTCTCGAAGCGACGCAAAACCTCGTATAATCGCGAAGCTTAAGCCAAGTTGAGAACGATCTTAGGCAATTCGCAATCAATTTACGCCGACCAGCGGCGGCCGGAATAATTTTTTTCAGGGGATGATTTACAGCAGTATATTACAGACGCAATTTTTTTTTTCGTGTTGTCAAATCAGTATATTTTAAATGAATTTCCAACATCATCTCTGTTACTAATTCGTTTTATCTTTCCGTATGGTTCCGGATTATAAGGAAAGACGTTAATTGTGAACGATATTCATGGTTGTTGGGTTGATGGTTCAATACTCTTTCAGAAATCATGAAGGAATTCGTTGAGGGTTGTTGTAGTTGAGGGTTAACTTATGTTGTTTCATCCAGCCTGAAGTCGTTTTCAAATCTGTTTTTATTATCACTTTTCATAGTTATAGTATATAATTGTTGTATCGTCAGCAAATAATTTAACTGATCCGTTCAAATATAACTTTGTTTAAAACAAAGGTTGCTTAGACTTGGTCAATCCATACTTATACATTTCAAATCGACCGCCGTGTGGTCGGTGGTTCAAGCCCCAGGCTGAACGATCGATTTTCACTTGCCACGTTAAAAGGTTATACCTCGTTAGTCCTTAGCTCGCACAAGTTTCTCAACTTCTGAGAGTTGTCGTTCGTATGGGTGCGACAACTGGTTAAGGTAAAAACAGATTTTTAAACAGGTCAGTGAACTGGTCAGACCATTTTGTGACTATTAACTTGCTTCTTTGCGTGGATCT
>WOGP01000452.1:0-24679 GCA_015342065.1 Leptinotarsa undecemlineata | reverse complement strand
TATCAGGCAGACTACAGCGGAATGTGACAATACTGGTTTTATTCAAGTTTAAAGCTAAAAAATTTGAGTCACACCATTGTTTTATTGTGATCATATCCTTTTCTATTTTGTCAAAGAGTTGCTGGGGTGATTTGCTGTGCCACAGTATAAGCTATACCGGAAAAGTTTATACCGGTATAAACTCATGTCATGTCATTAATCCAGTAATCAATGGTAATCCATTGTTGCCACACCTACGTCGAGCACAGTTAATATTGTGACAATAAAAAGAATAATATATAGATAGGAATGTATGATTGTGAATGAGTTGTATTTTCTAATTACATGCCAAAAACATCTGAAATTGTTACTTTCTGAGTTCATTACTAAAAATTGATTGCCCGTTATCTATAAAATGGTCCCACTTTCGAACTAGTCCTTCATCACTTGTTACATGATTCCCAGTTAAAAGCTATTGTAGATTCACTTGAAAACACTTATTCCGCAGTATTCATATTTCAATATAGATCCATCAACGGATCCGTTCTTTTTCATTACATTGGATAGGTCATATAAAATTCTCTCGGACATTATTTTGAAATTTCAACTTCAAAGACTTGCAAAAGGTAATTCTTGAACGGTTGATTTTTATTTTTATTCATAAGTCGATTGATGAACATATGGGTGCATTCACTTATAATAATTCATCTCTTTATGGTTCAAAATTTTCATCATGAAAGGTTTAGTTTGGTAAACAAGTGCGCAAAGTATGATGAAAAAATAGATAGTAAGTTTTTCAAATAAAAATAGGCAATATACGACAGTTGTCTTCGTCTATGTGTTAAGTTTTATAAAAAGTAAATTTTATTGGGAAATATCAGAGAAATATCAAATTTGAAAATATAGCAAAATAAATAGAAAAAAAGTGGCGAGTATGGGAATTAAAACCGGAACCTTTTCGTTAATTACAATGAAGCTCTAACCAATTGTGCTAATGAGTCTGTTAATGTTATTGGGAGAAGTTTCGTACTCATTCAAATTATGTACTATAAAATACAGAATAAAGAAAATAACTTTTGTGTGACCATTACGGCCGGTTTTGGTTTATTAGACCATTATCAACAGAACAATTTTTCAGAAATAGTAAATAAATGTATTAAATTGTTTAAAAATGTGGATATTGCCATTTCATGATCAATCGGGAGTTCCAAATATGGACACTGTTATGCAATAATGTGTCAACCCACAAAATACTGGTGAATTATGGTGATTGCCATTATGGAGATCATAGTAATTTTTCAGTCTTTTTTTTAAATTGTTTTTCATCGGGTACGTGTTTTTAGAGGAAAATCAATACGCTACTTATTACAGAAGCTTTTAGAAATGATAAATTTGAAGACGAAAAAGCCGAAATAATATTCAGAAAAATTTATATTTATTTTGTTATGAAAATATTCGCAATAGTCACTATTTGGATAATTGGAACACGTTTTTACCTACACGTTTATTGCTTCTCACATGATTCACAAAAATATCGAACGACACAATGAAGTAGGTAAATGAAATTAGCAACTTGTAATGATGTTTTTTGATAACTTAAAGCACATTGAACATGAAAATATGGAGGAGACCATTTATTAGTTGCGCCATTTATTGGCGAGTGTCCAAACTAGTGATCCGTTAGTGGGTTTGAAACAATGATGAAATTTGGTAGAATTTAATTTGTGGTAAATATAATAAAATCAGCGTTCTTTCGATTCTATTGTATGTAAACTTAGGATATTTTTATTGATGGATATGGCAAAACTGTATCACGAATAAATTCTGATGAATTATCTAATTCAAATCATTTCTCCCAAGTTAATTTAGAATGAAGAATAAATGAATGAGGAATAAATTAGAATGAACATCATATGAGAAACTGAAATATTTACGAACATCTTATAGTACTAGGCAAGTGAACTAGGGGCGTTTCTATTTGAATATAGTATTTTTCACTTTAAGTATGATAAACGATAGTTTCGCCATCTAGGTCATCTTTATTTAACGACGCCCACTAGCGGTACTTCTAGCTTTTTAGTGGCTGCATTTCTATTGATTGTACCTGTGTATAATGGATGGTGCAACGTGCAAGGACTCTTTGCGAAATTGAGAAGAAATCATTGTAATAATATATAATATAGCATATAGATACTAATATAGGATTTTAGTGAATATAATTCACAAAATACATCACTAACAATAAAGACATTTATGAAATGGACACAGAAACAACGAGGTAGGTTAACTACGATGTTACAAGTTATTTCACAACATGAGGGTAATCTACATTATCAGTACTAACAATTGAATGTCGTAAAGTAACTCTTCATGTATACTACCGAAGTCCAAACCTCTGTTGATGACACATAATTGATCCTAGTTTCAAAGAAATGAACTCATCCGGCAAATTAATTTTTTAACGAATTATCATAAAATGGCATAAAAAATTGAATAATTATTATTTTTATTGATTACAAGCTTTATTGATTATATGATTATTTATGGTATAAATTACTAATTCATTTGTATAAAACTTAGTATTACAAACGTACAGTAAACAATAGGTTCTACGTCTACGGGTTTTACTAGGTTTTACATGCAAAAAAAAAGAGAAATCTGTATCACAGGCGGTGTTGTCGGATATCAGATCAGAAGCTAATAGTTCATGTTGCTGTTTGTTAATTTTTCAAGTTCATGGAAAATATACCTACGTACAGGAAAGGTTAATTTGATTGGTGAAAATACGTTATTGCTCAGTTTTTTTATTCATGTAAATCAACCACATCCTCGGAATACTTTATACGTTGCTTTGAATTGTTTTAATAAGAGTATATGGTGTTCAAGTCGCTATATTTAGTGAGCCTTCTATAAAAAGTTTCTGAGTATTCATTATTCGGTCGGAATAATATGTCAACCAGTACCACTACTGGTTTGACGGTAGTCACAAGACACAAAAATTTCTTCAATTTCAACGCATTGACTGCTAGGGTTATTTATTAGCCTCGTGTTTTGAGACGATTATATTAATATCTTCCCGAGCCACCTAGAGAGCATTATCATAATTTGCAGTCCCGTCAGCCATGTAATGATGCAAAAGCAACTTCGACTAGACTGACCACCTACGCCATGTTTATAAAATCTGGTTGAAATGTTTCTGTCAACCAGTTGTCGTACACAATGAAAAGACAACCCTAAAGAGTTGAATTTTGTGCGAGATAATTATTGACTAGGTCTTTCAAGATTTGTTTGATTCCTAGACGGGAAAAACTAATTATGTATTATTTGTAGTGGAACTAAGATGATATCACTTTGGTGATTACATAACATTTTTCTATTCATGTATTAGCAAATATATAACTTCCTTATTTTTTTCTGTTATTTAAGTATATATGTTGATGCTAGTGCCACCTTTCGTCAATGGTCCCATCATATTGACATCAAAAATAGTAACATGTATACAAAAATCAGGATTTTTATGGCTCTGATTCTGATTAGCAGTATTTTAGTTGTACCTCCATTTATTTTTCAATATAAGATTGTATTTGTTGAAAAATTGGTTTTATTTTGGAAATATCATATTTGATATATTATTCAATAAATGATGCTGAAAATAGGTTCAACAAATTGTTTTTATAATGAAAATTTCAATAAAATGTTCAATAATCTGATTCTTACCAAAATCACCAAAAATATATATAGGTACATTTTTACTCACATTTAATAAATGAGGTTTTGGTGAGAATTGGATATTTCAAATGTCATTTTCAATAAAATCAATCGTGTTTCAAACAAAATTAAAAGAACGCTTTGGTGTATTTTTGCTGGTTCCATCAAAAATATAAACTAAAGTTCGAAATGAAAATGCTTTGCAGTTTTTTGCTAATAAAACATTATACTGCTTCTTCTAGGTCTTCCACTTTATCAAGTTAATCAGAGGATGAACCTAACCTAATTGAAATTCAATTCACCAACCTCTTCAGCTGGTGGAAATATCATGATTTTGTTAATCAAGTTGTTGGATATGAAAATGAATGTAGTTGGCTCACCTGAAAAAAACGCACGAATATAAAATCGAATTGTTGGACATACCATTGTTCCACCACAACACATTGGTGGAAATAAAAATGTACCCTATTATTTTTAAACATACTAATGTTCAAATGGTACTTAACTATTTAACACATTTGATCTGACAGCACTGAATACAATGGCTGTCATGCTGGGCATTGAATAAAGAACATTGACTCCAACAACTAAAAAATATGAACAGAACCACTTTTTGGTTTTTACGTCACGTATAAACTTATCATCAAATCATAAGAGTAATAGCCCTAGTGAATATGCAACACATATTGATGGCGCACTGAATGTTACTTGTATCCTTGTATACTGTGACTTATCAGTTTTTTGGGTGATCCGTAAGTGAAATATAGATACTGGTGATGCCAACTAACTGTGTCTACCAGCGTTGTATAAGGACGACTACTGGTTAACAGAAAATCCGTTTTAATGAAACCATGTATGTTAGCACTTTTGTCAATATTGTTAGTGCTTCAGTTGTAGCAGCCAATCTTCAACTAGATAAAATATCGCGTGAAAAATCTGTATTCATGCAAAATGTACAAATTTATAAAATTTCCTAATGATAGGAGAATTAATCTTTTCAAAATATGCATATTTTGTTTGTAATGTGAAAAATAAAAAAAACAATGTTATTTCAAAGAATCATTTCAACTCAAAATCATATAAAATCTGAATACAAATCGCAATAAACATGAAAAAAGAAGTAATTTTCATAAAGGAGTTAAAAAATCGTCAGCAATATTAAAAATAAATTATCGATGCCAAAGAAATTTAAAATAATTCAACAATATGTCATTACTATAGTTTCTTCAATACACATTTGGCTTGTTATAAATAAATTTTCTTTATGATGGAGTATTTTTAATTGACTTTGAAACGAACTTATCGTATCGAAATTCTATTTCACTCTGTAATGTTTACTTCAATACGAAATACGCTGCTGCGTAGTGTAAACCGTTCGTAGGGTCAAACATTTTTTTGTCAATAAATGTTAAGTATTAAAAGAAAATTCTTAAAATTGCATTTATAAGCGACAGAATGCTATCAGTGTCAAAATTCTCATAGTTCCCACATCTTCTTGATACTTTATTTCGATTTAAGCGATGTAATTTATTGATGAATACGAGACCAAAGATGGTTTTGTTTCGATTCTGCATCAGATAACACATCTCATAACTGGTTATGAAAAGTAAGACGTTTTGGGATCTACGACAATTTCGAAAAGTGCCACTCGAAACAACTAGATGTGTGCTAACAATAAAACGAGAAGTATGCCATTAGAATAATCGATTCCAGGTAAGTGAAATTTTATATGAATTATCTTCTATATGTTACTTTAACGTGACACCTAGTCGCTTCCAACGACTACCTACCGGGACACTAGTCACTTCCACTAGAGTCTGGACAAAGACAAGGTTAACAGTATACCTACTCTTTGGTTTGAATTTCCGCCAGATGACAGAGAGAGAAAGAAGTGCCCGTCACATACAGTCAGTCTATGAACTTGCATACTTTCAATAATATCTTGTTAATAAAGTATTGTTGCTTTTCCCGTTACTAGTGTTTTTGTTACACTGTGTTATTTATAAATTATTTCATTGTCAAAGTGGTTGCCTTTGTCAAATTAATTTGTCTGAAAAACTGGATTACTTGCCAGCCTCCATTCGGTGACTTTCACGCCAACGCTGAAACCCTTTACCACCCCCTTATATTACTTTGTGTGGCTTTCCCAAGAATGATACCTATTTCAATTACATAATGAATGTTTCGAGCACAAACTGAAAAGAATAAGTTATTTTCGTTTAATTCAGTGTTCTCATGTTTGAAAGTAGTTTCGAATTTGCTTCCCCAGATTTTATCTGAAAAAAACTCTCAACATGATTTACGCTTGGTTGCATAGTTTATTTTTAAGTTAATCAGTTCCTTTTGTATATTAATCTAAATTTCATTCATATGTGACGTATTGTAAACATTCATTTTTAAATTTTATTTTATTCTTTTTTGACTTACCATATATACGCTATGTATCTCAAATGGTGGATAAATATTATTATCATTAGTAATGTGTCGGGTAAATACCAGAATAAAGAAATGAAAACGTCAAAAATTTCAAATTAAAAGAAAAATACACCAAATTATTTCGTACGATTATGTGTAAAATCTGTCTCCTATACTCTATTATAGGAAATTCAGTCAGTCTATTTTTTTACACGCCACTGTCTGATTACCAGAACAAAATAACTTGTTGCAAGTTCGGATTTCCATTGTCTAAAAAGGATGTTAACGGATTCGAAATGTGGGAAAGTACAAATAAAGTTGACTAAAGTAAAATATAAGGAAATAAATGTTGAGCAAATATTGAAAATACTAAAATGAAATAATCGGTAGAGTTCGCTGAAACACAGGTAATACCTATGTATGCAAAAAAAATCGAAAGACAATGAATTTAAAAAAATGCTGGTATAACAAAACAAATAATTTCAATTTATTAACGAGTTAAAATGTCAATTAAACCAACACTAAAAAAAAGTACAAATAAACGCAAATGAAAAAATAAATGATGACTCACGATCAAGAGATCTTTGGTTTGAATCCCCCTTCAGCCAGATATTCTTTTTTAAATAATCGGTTGTAAGTGGATTGTTTTTGCTACGTTTCATGGCTGACGGGACTGCGTATAGCCATGATGTGGCTCTTGGAGTATCAACGTAACCTACCCACAAGAAGCTAATGACGTTAGTAGTCGATGCCGATGACACAAAAAAAACGATAAAAGATTGATAGAGAGAGAGGATTTGAAAGAAGTTACGTCACGTTTCGATTCTTAGTCTCCACAATCGTTTTTGGGTGGAGACAATGGAAGTCCGAACTTGCAACATTCACTATGAAACATTGTTAACCAATTTCAAAATAACTTTTTACCTATGTTGGATTAATTGTAGATATTTTCCTATACTCCAAGCAAATGGTAGGCTGACTACACACACTTTTTGCAGAGAAAAGGAGATTTGTTCATAGTTTTTATATTGATATATTTCTTAACAAACAATAAGCATACCATTTAATGTTACTTTCTAAACTTTGATACATCCGGAGGTTCTTATAAAAAATCGTTCCGTAATTTAAGTACTCTTATCAAATTCTAATTTTAATGTAACACTAGCTGACCCGGCAAACGTTGTTTTGCCATATACATTATTTCTTGGAAATAGTTTTAGTTCAGTAAAAACTACATTCCTATAGGTGTGTGGGGATGTACTCATAATCGAAAGCATAGTAGACATTGCAATGATGAGAGTAAAATTAACATGAGAGTTGCACAGGAAATTTTAAATAATACGTATAAGTCATTGCTACAATTGATACACAAATAAAAACAACCATATTGTGAGTGAGACCGGCTTCGTTCTCATCCCTACACCGTGATGTTTGCTGGATTAGAGGTGACAACGGTAGACACCTGGCGGAGATAATTGATCAATTATCGACCGGCTGGGGAAATATAATTAGAGGAAATTGTAACTTTGACTACATATATTAGATTGCTATCTTGCAACCCTAATGCGGAACTGTGGATAAAATAAAAATTGAGATTGCAAAGTTGGTGTTGATCGTAAAAGGGTGAAAAATTGATAGTTTTATGATTTTTTTTATTTTAAGTCATGAAAAAATAAAATTTATGATTAACAAGTAAAAAAATAAGGGTTGATCGGCGAAGGGTAAACATTTAGGGTTGTATATATTTTTGAATGCTGTATCATAAAACATAAAAAAAATTAAGGGGTAGACCACCCTTAACATTTAGGGGTATGAAAAACAGATGTTGGCCGATACTCAGACCTACCCGATATGCTCACAAAATTTCATGAGAATCGGTAGAGCCGTTTCGGAGGGGTTCAACCACAAACACTGTGACACGGGAATTTTATATATTAGAAGATATTTCAAATATTATTTCATCATTTCCTCAAAGTTCTGAACTACATGGTAGGCACAGCACGAATTTTTGTACAACTTTCATAAAAACCAATCTTAAATTTAAATTTTCTAATTATAAATCCAACACAGAACAATGAGAACTTCAATAAATCAAAAGTTTTGATAAGATGTAGATTACAAAATTAAAAAAACATTGATGGGATTTTATTTTAGGAACAAAGTTTATTCACAACATAAAAATTAATTTCTAAAAGAAAACTACATACAAACGCTATGCCAGAAACTGTTGAAACAAATAATTATAAAAAAACTCAAATGAAGTGAAACACAAAACAAATAAGTGAATCAACTACAACTAAAAAGATTATTTCTTTAAGAAAAAATAGTACACCAATCAACGAACGTAAATGTTTCAACCTATGGTAAACATATCACTCAAAATAAACTGTTCCTAAAGTTTTTGTCTCCACCTCCAAAATTTAGCTTTGAAGTGCTTTCTCTTGATTATATTTTCAATTTAATAGAGATACAATAAATACACGACGTATGAATTAAATGAGAAGGAATGGAAAATTGACAAAAGTTTACTAATGGAAAAAAACCAAAGACTTTCCATGAAAAGTTGAGTTTAAAAAATTCTGGCATTTATCCTTTCATGTACCTACTTTGCTCTATAAGTAGTGTGTTACAACGAGCTTCCATTAGAATTTCTTATAAAAGTTTGGACTGGGAAATTATACTTTTCGAATTGTTCGTCATCAACTAGAAGTGTAACGTTTTTTAAAATGGAATCCCATATATCGTTCTCCATATTGAGGTTCCGTCAAAAAATATAAGATAGTATATACCAAGTGATTCAGAAGTTATGTCAAAATAATGCCAAAAAGTTGATCTATCCAACCAAAACCATTTCCAGCAAACAAAAATTCAGCAGGTGTCAGCTTTGCTACGAAGATATTTCAAAAATGTTGTTTTCTCATTATTGAATAATAAATTGACCAAAATTATTTTTTTCTAATACGGAAAAAATCGAAATTCTAAAAGAATTTTTTAATTTTTTCAAACAGAATAACCTATATTTTCTTATACATTGGAACCCGCTTTGAATATCAATTTCCAAAAATATGGGTATATATACCAAGCGATCTATATTAGATAAACTTAGTTTGTTGAATTCATTATTCAATAATGAAAAAAGTACATATTTAAAATATCTTCATAGCAAAACAAGATTCTTTCAACTGACTTTTTAATGAAAATAGTAATTGTTCAATGGATCAATATTTTGGCATTGAGTAGATTTCTAACAAAATCCGAAAATGGAAAGCAATATGTGGCACGTCATTTGAAAAAACCTAACTTTGATACGTTGTTCTTCTACTTGCTCCCTGTATATTTACCGATTTACAGGAAGCAAACTAAAACTTTTATAAAAAATATTCATTGATAACTTCAATGATTAACCTTAAACCTTTAATGAAAAGACGATATGAGACACTGAATATTATATTTTTCAAACAAAATTCTGACTCAACCAAAATATGTTTCATGATAATAATCATTTCCTTAATTTTTCCTGTTTCTTAATAGTATTATAGACAAAAGCTTTCAACATTTTCGATGTCCTTTTTGCCAATGCAGGAGTCTCCTTTATAATTTTTTCGCAATATTTCAATGAGGGAAGTCTCTTGGTTTCTATATTTGTCCGGAAAATTCTATGAGCTATATTTTTTTCAGCACTACTCCATTGTTTTCTTTCCCCTGCAATCAAAACTTTTGAATGATGTACCCCCATATGAATACAAAATAAGCAGTGTATCAGTTTTACAACTTTGGGAAGCGGTTCAGTAGTGCAGATATTTTGCTGAATTGTCTCCTAAGCCAACCCTAAAATTCTGAATTGTAATATCTTAATATAAAGATCTTCTTACAGTGTACAAAAAATTGTAATACTTCTGATTGGATGTGGCCCAATCATATTAAATCTCGTGGCGTCAGACCCAGTGATCGCAGTGGCCACTTCATCACTCGTCTGACCTATCGGGATAATGTTGATTTACTCACCGTTTGGTTTATAGGGTACGATGCAGTGCAACTTTTCTCCAGTTGAAGGTAGTTAAGATGATTTTCATCTAATCGCAGCTGGTCATTTTTACATTTAAACAATCAAAAAATAACTTTGATTCAAAATTTTATCTCCTATAATGCTAGCTAAAACATATATTCTTGTATCTTCTCCCATGTTGATATTAGATGATTTTATGAGAGAAACAAACATAAATATTTGCGTTGGAACATTGAGAGAAAACATTCTAAAAAAAATGCAGTGTTTCATTAATTTTTTTTGTACACAAAGCTGAAGTTATCATATGATAGGGGCTGTAATTCAAAATTTTGTTAGAGTAGTTACTCCGCTTTGGAGACAATTTATAAAATATTACCGCCACTACTAAACTTCTTTTCCCTTCATTCAGTCGAAACTGTTTTTGTGTTGTAAACCAAAATTCAATCCTAAGTTTTTTAATTTACACACTATCATGAAGATTATATTAACTATAAGTTACATTTGGAATGATTTGTCTTTTTGACTATATTAATTATATCTCTTTCATACATTTAGAGAATCTACAGTACAAAACATTTTCTACTCAAATTGAGTTTGCCATTACGTATAAATAAAATATATAAAAAATAAGAGTTGACGAAACTTCCTGGAATACAACTAAAATATGTTTTACATATTAGAGCAATAATTTCCTCTCAATTTTATCTGACGAATTCAAATACCTTTCACATAATCTGACTTCAATGACTCCTTTTCTTTTCCTATGCAGTTCGCTATAAATGCCTTGAGTTGTGTTGCGCTTCTTCTCTTCAAAATATCAGTATGAGAAATTATTTCATGGCAAAAGTCAATAGACGGCAACTCATAATTCTCCAGGTAATATTTGAAATGATTCAAAACACATTCTTTCTCTTCACTACTCCAGGAAACTCTTTTGTTGCTAGAATATTGACCTGAACTCGAATCCATCGAAGATCCCTCCATACTGTTTTGCCGAGATTGCAATTCCTTTTCACTCTCATTATCAGTTAGAACATGATCTCCTTGTGCCAGCTCAAGAATATTCGAAATCCTTACAATATCTTTGGTGACACTGGGCATCTTATAATGTTCAATATGAATTTTTTCATTGTGTCCCATGTAATTCGCAACATCTTTCATTTCAACATCTCCTAAATCCATATGCCCACATTTTGTGGCCAAATGTTTCCTAAGTTCAGTTCCTCGTAGAGTATTGGGTTTACTTGCTCCACATAGTTTAGAGTATTTGTTCATCAGTTTTGTGGCACTAAGATGATTGTATTCATTTCCTGGCAAACCAAATAAATATGGATTTTTGTGGGAAATGTCAGTGTTTACCCTAAGACTGAGAATCATCTGTAAACCTTCAAAATTTTCCTTATTTACCATAACAGGTACTCCTCTACTGAGTTTCCCCCTGATCATAAATCTTACATAATTTTTCTTTCTATTTTTTTCTTCCACAGGAATATGACTCAACATCTCATCATCATCCTTTAAATGCTCATATCTTAAATAATCCTCTATCTTTACTCTTTCCATCTCCCCCGCTCTTCTTCTATTATAAAGTTGTAAGGAGGTCAATAAAACACTCAATAATTCTTTCCAATTTTCAAATGAATACATCTTTTTTAATTTTTGCATATACATATCTCTTCTATTGTTCAAAAATGTTTTCAAAGCAATAATGTCACTTAAAGTTGGCAATTCAACAATCTTGTTTCTTTTTCGTTCTTTGTAATTCTCTTCAACAGTTTTATATACATCATGTTGCAACCCTTCGTCCAGAAGGTGCAAAAAATCTTTTATATCGTTTTGTCTGTCTCGTTGCTTTTTTTTAATACATTCTGATAGAAGATAAAAAGAAATTTTTTTCACGTAGCTCCCAACAGCAAATGCAGTAGAGGCAGCCTTGTAACTACCAATTACTTCATTCAACTCACACATTTCATTTATTCCTTTTATTATAGTGTCGTAATATTCGGGATCAAATAACTGTTCAAAATTGAGGATATCGGGTTTTCTAGCTTTTATTTTTAAAAACAGCCTTGCTACACATCTAAGCCTTGCCCTAATCATTTTATGAAAATGTGGTGATCTATATTTCTGAACCATTCTGTTTCCAAACATCAAGATCACGTTATCAGAAATTATTGTTTGGGAAATCTCATCATTTTTAAGTACAGGCAAAATCTGATCCCTTAGGATGGGACAGGCTGTTGTAAGAAAAGTACATTTTTTCTTACTGTTCACTAAAGTGTCTTTAGTGCCCTTTAACCTTCTTTTTTCGCACCTTCTGTAATGATTCTGTAACGATATAGATGAATACATACCACCACACTTGCCACATGGTTTATAGTGAGCAGCATTTCTTTTTTTAAGTGGGTTGGGTCTCCTTACAACAATCAGATTATTTTCATTGAAGCGTTCAGAGGTATTATAGAAAAAATCTCCTTTTGTTCTTATGTCACTTATGATAGATAATCTAATTTTACTTTTTTTTGGTAGTGAAAGAAACTCTTTCACAAGACTCTCATCTCTGTGCATCAAAATAAGATGTCTGGCAAATTTAGTCTGAAGTTTTTTGCAGAATATACAGAAATGTTTTTTTGATTGATGGCTAGATTGTAAGATCAGGTCTTCATAATTAATATTCTTTCCATCGGTTTCAGAGTTGGAAATGGATAAATTCTCTATACTTCTTATTCCCTGATCTAAAAAAAAAATGTTTATCACCAGTTTCAGAAAATATAGTACTCTATAATACTTTAGCAGTTCAAATTTGAGTCATTGATAAATTATTTCTCAACGAAAGTAATAAAACGTTCAAGAATTAAATGATTAAAATTAATTCTGAAAAGTAATTCCTGGTATTCAATTACATTTTTACATACAACTGAAACCCTTAAACAATTTTTCCACATCCCAAGAGATGAAAGTAAGACTTGATGATGCTCAATTGATAGCAAAATGCGCGCGTATTTTAGTTCTTATGAGCAGGAAAAGCGGTTTTTAGTAGTATTTAACATGTGGTACCTATCAATACCATGGACGCTGAATTCAAATATATGCATAGTAAAATTATACTGGATTGATAGTTATATATCATAATCATTAAATTTGTGATTTTCATAACACTCCTACCATTACAATTTTTAGGCCCTCAAAAATTTAAGTCAGATTTTGCAAAAAAATTAACTGTAAAGGACGTGCTTTCAAAAAAATACCTACTTCCAAAAATTTCCAAATTTTCTGGTACAGTACTCCCAACTTCAAATACTTCAGTATTTTCTGTTACAGGGCGCATTACATCCTCATCTAGAATAAATATACAAAGGAAATGGTTGTATGAAATAATATATGTATAGATTGTTTGCAGTCTTTTGGATTTGGATTATATCTATTCTAATTTTAACAAATTGTAAAGCAGCCAGACTATGATTCAGTCATATGCGAGTTTTTTTTTCAGGCACTACATACTTAGAAAACGAACATATCCGTATTGCTTTATATAATGATAACAAATTGAAAAATATTCTTCCACCTGTGAAAGACAAATTACAGAAGGAAAACAAGTCAAACTTAGTACACAATAGAACGTTCGAATTGAAACAACACAAATATGACTTTGAGAATGTTCGGTTACTAGATTATGATAACCTACAAACGATTCATATCAATCTTCACAAAAATGTGATCAATAGACGTTTTGATACTGAATTCTTGAGTAGGGCATACAACAACATATTAAGAACATCTATCAGTTTAGAACTTGCCTGTTAAAAAACTGATTTTTGGTACCTTTGTATGATGATGGTACTTAAAGTGAAATTGAGTACTCAATTTCACTTTTCAAAAAGCTACTGTGGTAGCGAAACATGTCGTGATTTATTGTTTAATAAAAGTTTCTGGAGATCAAATCGTAAGGTGTATTTTATGAAAAATTAAGTTGAGAAATCACCTGCTGAAAAATTGCCTTTGGTATTTTCTAAGGGTTGTGCTCTGCATCCAATTTTCAACTTCAGTTTCAGACTTGAAACTGAAGTTGAAAATTTTGTGAGTAAATATTTTTCGAAAATAAATAGTACGTCAACCTGTTTCATATCAATGTATCACTGAAAACTTGAGTTTGTTGTTATGCCTACACCCTACACTTAGCATTATATTAAATATTAAAAAACTATCTCAATGACTTTATAAGAAGTGTTTGATTGGAAATTGTATTTTTATTACCTTCAGTTTCAGAATCCCCTCTTGGATCATAGTCAGGATCTTTAATTGAGTCATCACTATTGTTAAGAGTTGCATTTATTTCTTCTAAAAAAAAACAATCGTTATAAGTTCCAAAACATTTTAAATTAATTACACACCAATTTCTGCTGAGATACTTATTTCATCAGTTTTCAAATTATCCCCTTTTATAATATTTCCCTCTAGAACAAAAATTTCAAATATGATAATTCTTCTGAAATTAATTTTTTTATTATATACCTGGATGTTCTAACTCTTGGTAGTTATTATTCTCATTTTTTCCCAACTCATCAGATACAGACTGCATTTCAACTTGATAATCTCCAATTGGTTCGTAGTTAGGATCTGGAATTGAATAATCACTATTGATAATTTTGTAATGCACTGTTTGGAACTTTTGGTGTAGTAATTAATCTTACTGGAGTTTTTATCCCAACACCAAACCGTTATTTTCAACACCTCGACAAGTTAATCTTCCTCTTGAAGATGATCACTTGGTGATCGAAACACGTGTCGAGGTGTTAGAAATAACGGTTTGGTGTTGGGATAAAAACCCCACTAAGATTAATTAACTATTGATAATGTCTTCATTTATTACCTCCGGAAAAAATCTAATTGCGAATTCCAAAATATTTACATTAAATTACGTACCAAAATCGGCAGAAAAATTGTCTTCATTATTAGGTTTTAAATTGTCGCCTTTTATAACATTTCCACCTGGAACAAAAGTAACAAAATTTTTGAATATGCTAATATGTATCTTCCAATATATACCTTGGTGTTCTAACATAAACTCATGGTAGCCATTTTTTTCCACCTTATTAGTTATATCCAATCGAATTGGAATATAGTCTTTTGCCGAATAATCATTTTTGTCGATAGCTGCATTTATTTTATCTGAAAAAAAATCTTGTTTGTTCCAAAACAAATTGGTCTAATTACTCACCAGCATCAGCCGAAGAATTGTTTTCATGAATTTCAAAATTGCAATCTTTTATAACACTTCCATCTAAAAATACGAAATTTAATAAATCATTTGAAATGTTTTTTTTATCACATATACCTTCATCTTCTAACCATTGGGAGTTATTATTGTCTTTTTCTGCGAATTTATCTGAGGATGACTGTTTTGCATTCTCTGAAAAATGTGCTTTTCATAATCTCAAATAAATAATCATTATGAAATATATATTTATTCATGAATAACTTACAGGAAAAATTGATTTTTTAGGTTTTCCTATATAACTCTTGAAATATTTCACGAATTTGATCACCTGATTGGAATAAATTTTATATTTTAGTAGACCCAAATATAAGTTTTCAGTAACCCAATAAAGGGATATGTTTATTTGGATATAATTTAGATTTCAACACTTTTTGGACAATTTTGACAATTGGACTGAAGATAATTTCAGCAAAACGTATATAAATTTTTACCACTGAATGAACAATTAGGTTTTTGTAATTGGAATGTTTATGTAAGCAATGCTATCAATATTAGGAAAAATTGTTTTTTGAAATATGACAAACTGGAGTACAAACAAAAATTCTAGAAAAATGTTGTTGATTTATTTAAAAAAAGGCAGATTATTACAAGGATAAAATTGACAACTACTTTTTGATTAGAAAAATTATGACAAACACTTGTAACTCTAATAAAACCAGCCCAAAAACCCATTCCTGATGAAATTGTATTTAATTATCAGTTGAGTACTAATATCACAATTTCCAATGGAGGTTATGGAATTCAAATAGATATCTTTCACTGGAACTCTCCACAATCAATGTTTGAAATGCAAAGTTAATAGGAAAAATGATTTTTGGGTAATTTATTGTTTGAAGTTGTATTGAATATGCTTTTTCTAGTTTGAATCTGAAAGAATCTTCTGTGCATGACCTACAAATCTTTGCAAGTGTTTATTTTGAAGTTGTAAAAAGATAAAGAACCAGAACGCAAAAAAGCTTTTTTCCCAAAAATTATTTCTATTCGAAGATATATTACAAATAATTACAAGATGTGATCAGGGTATACATTTTACTTACCAGTTTGAATTTTCCTTTTCATATATTTCATTACTTCCTCCAAATGTTTTCTATTATCACTGAATTTTAATGTAATGGCTTCATAAAATCCCATTCTTTTATAGGGAGCCCAGACTAAATTTTTCTCGATGACATTGATACTTTTAGTTGGTACAACATATAAAATGTCATCATCCACAAATCTGATAAGACAATATTTAGATGTTCTACTGTAACCAATAAAAATCTGTAGAATATAAAACACAATTGGGAAGCATCGACAGTGTGTCACACTTTTCATGAATTCATTCTATCTCAGTTATTAAAACAGCAATATTTTCCACAATTTTGAAAACATTGGTGCACCTTCAAATGAACTCTTCCACCAATGAAAAAAATTAAAAATGAGAAGTGAAACTTTCTATATTTTACCACATAGACAGTTTCATTTTTCATAATGATCTCTTACCACATAGTAACGGCTATATCCATCAATTTATTCAATGGAAAAAATATTTCACTTGAGAGTAATTTTGAGGATGAAGGCTATTTTTTTGTGAAAAATATTGTGACACTATTAGAAATACTCCAGAAAATTTTCAGGTAGGAGACTCAATGAGAAGAGCAAAATCAAGCATAATGGTTGATGATGGATTCCCACTCACAAGGACCAGCATCATTCTTAACCACTCTGTATATATTAGCATTATTGATGAAACTACTCAGCACATACAATGTTACACGTTGGTACTCTTAATAAATATGGTTACCTGTGTTATGATGAATCAAGACATTAAAAAAATATTTGCATTGCGACTTTCCCATATTAGCTAGTGAAGATGCGAAGAAATGACAATCATTTATTACCCACCTGTTGTGTGAATCCCCCATTTTGATTGTACATACACCTCTTCCAAGATTTCAGTGGTGTCCACGAAGTAAATTATAGTATTTTCTGAAGAAATAAAAGAGTAATAAATCAATATACGTTTCAATTATGATTTGAATATTGAAATTAATTAATTTCCTACCTGCAATAATTTGCTACCATAAATCTCAGAGCCACAGTATAACAATTTAGCGGAACCACAGTGTCGGAAATCGGAATCGCAGAACACGGAAACACAAAGTGTCTAAAGACAACTACGATTTTTCTTGCATTTCAGTAGATGAGCGCTGGCAGATTAGATCTACATTTTAACAGTACTAATAAGAGTGATAGCTTAGCCATTTTTGTCAGTTTTTCTTACATTGAAAAAAAATGCATTGATAGGTAGAATTATAACCTTTGACGTAAAATAATTACAATCAAAGCACTTCTTTCAAAGCGTATTTCGCTAACCAAGTTAGTATCATCAGGAGATGACTAAAAGTTGATTAGCGAAACGCGCGTCGTGGCAAGAGTTCTAGTTATGGTGCTTGTTTCCTTGGTACTTTTTTTAATATGAAGTATACATTTTTCATTTACATGAGTAAACAGTTGGCATAACTCTGATGTCTAATTATTAAGAAGATGTGGGGACTACTGAGAATTTTGGCACTTACAGCATTCTGTCGCTCGTTAATGCAATTTTGATAACATTTATTGACGACAAAAATTATTAAACTCTACAAACGGTTTACACTACGCAGGGTATTTCGTAGTAAGGTAAACAATACAGAGCCAATGTGTATTGAATAAAACTATAACAATGATATTAAAAAATAAAAAAATATTGTTGAGTATATTTCAAAATTTATTATTTTGAATTTCTTTGTGATGGATAAATTGGGTTTTTCAATATTGCTGTCGATTTTGTTACTGACAATAACTGCTTTATGAAAATTATTTCTTATTTCCTGTTTATTGTGCTTTGTATTCAGATTCTCTATGATTATGAGTTCAATTGATTCTTTGAAATGACACATTGATTTTTTTTATTTTCAATACATTCGTTAGAAAGATTTTTTCCTATTCTTATTCATTTGAGTATAATCAATGAAATCACTTAAGTTTGTGTTACAATTAGGAATCATAGTACACCACGAGCTGTACATTCACGCAGTGCTAACATACATGGTTTCAAATAAAACGGATTTTCGTTAATCAGTTGTTGTCCCCATACGGACGACAACCCTCAAAAGTCTGAACTTATCCGAGCTGAGTATTGAAGGGTCTTACCTTTTAACGTGTGATTTATAGCACAGGGAGACGATGGACGTACTCACTGATCCCGAGGATTGGTATCTTTGCAATCCTCATCACATTTGCCTAGAGCAAGGTATACGCGGGTTACACATCAAACCCGCAGTGGAACCGAGGTTGCCGGCCACCGGTTTTAAACCGATAACCACGCCACCAAGCTGCCATGATACACTGGCAACGCTGGTAGGTAGACACAGTTAGTTGGTAAAACCGATATATTTCACCTACGGATCACCCAAAATACTGTTAAGTACGTCACAGTATCAAGTAACATACAGTACACCATCAATATGTATTGCATATTCATTGGGGCTATTACTCTTATGATTGGATGATGAGTTTATATGTGACGTAAAAGTGGATCTCTTCATCTATTTTAGTTGTTGGAATCAATTTTCTTTATTCAATGCACAGCACGACAGCCAATGTATCCAGTGCTACCAGATCAAATTTGTTAAATAGTTTAACTACCATTTGAACATTAGTATGTTTGAAAATAATAGGGTACATTTTCATTTTCACCAATGTGTTGTGGTGAAAGAGTAGTATGTCCAACAATTAATTTTTATATTCTTGCGTTTTTTCAGGTTAGTCAACTACATTCATTTTCATATCTAACAACTTGATTTACCAAATCATGATATTCCCACCAGCTGAAGAGTTTGGTGAGATTGGTGGTGATAGGTTATGTTCATCCTCTGATGAATTTGATAAATCGGAAGAGCGAAAAGAAGCAGTACAATATTTTATTAGCAAAATACTGCAAAACATTTTCATTTTGAAAAATATGCGTTTCTCTTTTAGTTTCTATGATTGATTTCATTGAAAACGACATTTGACATATCAAATTCTCACCATAACCACATTAATTTCATGGAAATAAAAATGTACCCATACACTATATTTTTGGTGATTTTGGTACGAATCAGATTATGAACATTTTATGGTATTTTTTAATATGATAACAATTTGTTAAACCCATTTTCAGCATCATTTATTGAATAATATATCAAATATTACATTTCCGAAATGAAACTACCTTTTCAACAAATTAATCTCATATTGAAAAATAAATGAGGGTGCTTTCTATTTAAACAACTAAAAATACTGCTAATCAGAATCAGAGCTTCAAAAATCCTGATTTTTGTATGCATGTTACTATTTTGATGTCAATATGAAGGAACCATTGACGAAAGGTCGTACTAGCGTCAACACATATACTTAATTGAGAGAAAAAAATAAGGTAGTTAGATATTTGCTAATACATAGATAAAAAAGGTTTATTCAATTATCAAAGTGGAATCATCTTAGTTTCGCTACAAATAATACATAATTAGCTTATTCCATCTAGGAATCAAACAAACCTTGAAAGACCTAGTCAATACTCAGCTCGCACACGATTCAACTTTCAAGGGTTGTTTCCACTGGAACGACAACTGGTTGACAAAGAAACATATTTCAACAAGATTTTATAACCAATTATGACGTAGGTGACAGTGCTGCCAGTCTAGTAGAAGTTGATTTTGCATCATTACATGGCTGATGGGACTGCAAATTATGATGATGCTCTCTAGGTGGGTCGGAAGGATCTTAACATAACTGTCCCAAAACACGAGGCTAATGTCCCTAGCAGTCGATGCGTTGACATTGAGAAGAAAAATTGTATGTTTTGTGACTACCTTCGAACCAGCAGTAGTGCTGGTTGACATTTCATCCCGGCCGAATAATCAAAACTCAGTAACTTTTTATAGAAGGCTCACTAAATGTGGTGATTTGAATAACATATACTCTTATTAAAACACTTCAAAGCAACATATTGAAGTATTCCGAGAATGCGGTTGATTCACATGAATGGGTTAGGGTTATCCAATACCTACATTGCTCAATGAGCAATAACGTAGTTGCACCAACTGAAATTGCCTTTAACGTACATAGGTATATTTTCCTTGAACTTGAAAAATTGACAAACAGCACCATGAACTATTAGCTTCTGATCTGATATTCAACAATATTGCTTATGATACATATTTCTATAAATTAATTGATGTAGCCGTACTACGTGGTAAGAGATCATCATGAAAAATGAGAAATGAAAATTATACATTAAACTTTTTGATGTATAAGTTTGAAAATGTCCATATAGGACGAAACTGCAGTAACTTTAGTTACGAATAAAAGTGGTAAAAATATAGAAAATTTTCATTCTTATTTTTCATACATATTTCTCTTTTTTCTACATGCTTTATCAGAACCTACTGTTTACTGTACGTTTGTGATACCTAAGTTTTATACAACTAAATTAGTAATTTCTATCATATATAAATTATCACATTCTCAAATTATCTAAATGAACAATTCGTTCAGGCCACTCTCATTTCACCTACAGAGTAGGTTTATGGACTAGCTAATACCACGAAGGGCGTTGGATTATATCCGACAGGTGTCAGTGCAGTTGGAAGAATGATACTATCAATGGAATTCGATTTTTAATTATTGGAAATCATCGACTTTAGGTTGATGATAGACACTACCTTGCACTGACGAGTGGCCAAACAGCCCGAAACCGGTCTGCAAGTGTGCTCCAATAATTGAAAATCGATTCCGGAAGTTGTATCGCCAAATGCATATTGCAGGAATTACTTCTGTGAAGAATCCT
The DNA here is from genome assembly GCA_015342065.1 of Leptinotarsa undecemlineata. Lineage (NCBI taxonomy): Eukaryota > Metazoa > Arthropoda > Insecta > Coleoptera > Chrysomelidae > Leptinotarsa > Leptinotarsa undecemlineata. Next base: position 3,436 of record WOGP01000452.1, on the reverse strand, counting down.
GCACTGACGCCTGTCGGATATAATCCAACGCCCTTCGTGGTATTAGCCAGGGGAGTAGTTGTTTTCTGATAGATGTCAGTCCATAAACCTACTGTGTAGGTGAGATGAGACTGGCTTGAACGAATTGTTCATTTAGATAATTTGATTTGAAGACAGTCTTCAAGTATGCCCACTTACTATAGGAACGAAAGTTTTTTGTCCTTATGCGAGGTCTTGGGCTATGTGGATATGCATTTGGTTAGTACATCGACAGGTTCGCTTCTGCCTAGTTGGAAGAATGATACTTTGAATGGAATTCGATTTTTTATTATTGGAAATCATCGACTTTTAGTTGATGATAGACACTACCTTGCACTGACGAGTGGGCAAACAGCCCGAAACCGGTCTGCAAGTATGCTCCAATAATTAAAAATCGATTCCGGAAGTTGTATCGCCAAATGCATATGCAGGAATTACTTCTGTGAAGAATCCTGTGAGGATGATTAGCAAGATGAGGACAGTAGCGTTGAAGTTGTCGCCTCCAAAAAAGTTGGTAATTCAGAGGTAGTGGGAGCTTTAAACACTGCTTTAAAATGGGCTGAAGATAACGAATTTGACAGCCACGAAGTTATGTTTCTCCGTCGACTTAGAGACCGGGCTTTTGAAATGAAGTGCGAAAATTATAAACAGAAGAGTATTACATACTTTTTCAAGAAGAATTAACTAATGTTTTAATTAAACTTTGTTTTTCTAACATCGTTGTAATTTTGAACATCTACATTTTTATCATTATTGTCATTAAATTTGGCATATATAGGTACTATAATGCAAACGCCTCGATAATCCGGAAAGGGTCTTGTTTTTGCCTCTCCCTACTGTATTTAATTTTTATTGTAATTTCAGGACATTTTGTGAAATAATTAATTTGCCGGATGAGGTTATCTGTATAAAACTAGGATTGATGATGTGTCATTATCAGAGGTTTGGACTTCGGTGGCATAGGTACATGAGAAGAGTTACTTCACGTCCTTCAATTGTTAGTACTAATAATCTCATAGATTATCTTCATGTCCTGAAATAACTTGTTACATCGTATGTATCTACCTACCTCGTTGTTACTGTGTCCATTTATGAATGTCTTTATTGTTAGTGATGTGTATTATATTCACTTTTATCGTACATTATTATCTGTATACTATATTACATATTATACCAGAATTATGATTCCTTCTTTACACAATGATATCGTTATTATAGATTTCGCTAATTGTCGTGGCACCATCTATTATTATTCATAGGTACAATCAGGATAAACGCAGACACTGAAAGTACCACTATATAGAAACGCTCGTGGTTATATATGGTAATATAACATTTTTGTAAGATATTTTATTTTCTCACATGATGTTCATTCTAATTATTTCCTCATTCATTTATTCTTCATTCAAGTTATTTCGGAAGAAATGATTTGAATTAATTTATCAGAATTTATTCGTGATACTGTTTTGTCATATCCAGTACTGAAAAAATCCCAAGTTTACATTCATTGTTTCAAAACCACTAACCACACTCGGCCATAAATGACACAACTAACAAATGCTCTTCTTCATCTTTTTATGTTCGATGTGTTTCAAGGTAACAAAAAACATCCTCAAATGTGCCGTTATTAATACGCATATATGTCTTTTCTGACAAATAGAATCATTCCTGCCATACCTTACAATCGACCTGCCGCCAGGAAAATAATTACCTAGATTATTTCCTGGAACATAAATCAATATTGCTACCTGCTGGGTAGATATATTACGCATGTAAAGCACATATTCGTTCTATTGTTGTTCATAATTGTTCATTCCGTTAACCAGCTGACGAACGTCAACCCTCAGAAGTCGAAACTTGTGCGAGCAATCGATTAATAAGGCCTTATCTTTTAACGTGCGATTACCCAGCACGGTGGCCCGGCGGGGAATCGAACCCTGGTCTTCCGCTTGAAAGGCGGATGTGCTAACCTCTACACTACCGAGACCACAAAAAATAGTAATTAAGAAATCAGTCACTAAGGTATCAATATTTGCTATATCTGCAAGAAATGTATCGAAATTGTGTCGTACGATCATATCCAATTGTGAAATTGAAGAAAATGTATTACTAAAAATGTGTCGAATTTCATTCTGCTGCTTTGTTTCAGTTTCTGTAAATCTGACCTTGGTCTCACGTCGCATTTTCCTTGTCAATAATCAAATTAGAACAAGGTATTTATTTTTTTTACAAAATGTACTTTGATATCCCCATTTCAAAAAGTACCTACCTCTTCTAACAGAAGTAAACTAAAGTGAAATTACATTTTAGGCGGCCCCCTTGATTTACCATGTACCTACAAATTCCATATTTTTTCATCCCATTTTAGAATAAAGATGAAACATCTTATCCTTTTCTTTCTGTATTGTGCTGAGTCAGAGTTGCCAAAACTGCATGAGAAAGAATAGTAGGTCATATATTTGAAACAGAAATAACCATTTTTGGTGTGAGGAGGTTCAGGACATCTGACAGTTTTCAAAAAGTGCCAATAAAGTGAGTAAGTATATATGCTTTGTATATAGACAGACAAAGATATATGTTTTACCGACTCGATGCAAAATCAAAACAGAATTTCAATATACATAAGTTTTTCAATACAGCAACGAACACATGTTGAACCGAAATAGAAATATATTTGAAGGTACATTAAAAAATAATCAATAAGAGCAGATCTACTTAGAATGCGGTAAATTTGGCAACACAGGTAACTTGAATAAATTAAATGAATTGAAAGAGTAAGTGGCTTGAGATTTGAGATATTAAATTATTAATCGACAGTTTATATGCGCTATCTACTTCTAAGTAGAGAAAGCAGTTTTATTTTCAAATCATTTATATTTCAAACACGCGACTCGATAATACTTGTCCCACGAGACACGATGTCGGAACAAACCGTTTTGTCCTCCAAAGTCCTCAAAATATATTGCAGTTAAAAAATAAGATTTGGAGAATCGGTTGTCAGTAAGAATACAAAACCGGGAAAATTCCAACTTTCAACCTTATTCAAGGTATTGAAGGAAAATAAACATTTTGTGATTTTCACTACATTGCAATTATCGTATTAATGCACTATATAATGCATTAATATGACTTTTTGTAAACATGCATGCATTTTCAATACTTTTGGAAACTAGTTTTTAGTATTTCTCCGAATTTCTGAAGAAAATGGAATGTGTCCCCAAATACCAAAGAGGTCCCCAAATGAGTAAATAGTGTCCTCAAATGATCAAAATTGCTGTCCCCAAATAGCCCGAGTCCTCAAACAAACAGATGGGTATCTAAATTATTCGAGGACAGTCCTCAAACAATCGAAATGTCCCCAAATGCACAGATACAGGAACGAAATGACCTCAAACAAACACTTGGGCATATATATATA